>CM076578.1:280448551-280637851 GCA_034641835.2 Pinus albicaulis | reverse complement strand
ATATATTATTATTGATGAAGATGAAAGATATGAGAGATGATTACAATGAGGGATCGCCTAGGCTTTAAATATAGCCTCAAGGTGTCCCTTGGCGAAGAGGCATGATCTTTGATCATGCCCTTCCACATTAATAACCTAAGATAACTAAATCTAATTAATAACTAATAAAATATACATAATATTGCCCCTCTCTTAAAGATGCTTTGTCCTCAAAGCATATGTAACGATGGACAATGTTGACGAACGCCTGGGTTTCTTGAGCGGCGGGCTCTTGCTTCCCACATTTTAAAAAGATCGTGGAGCATATTCTCGAGTTCAATCTTTTGTTGATCTGGATAGTGAAAATATCTGATATCGACAGGGTCGGATCCTGTCTTGACTTCTGGTGACTCTTCGTAGCTCCCTTTTGAAGACAACATTTCTAACTGATGACATTGTACTGTAGATGTTGGCACTCCTATTGGAATCATCTTCGTCATCAGAGAGGAAGATACGACTTGACCTTCTGGGGCTTGGAATCCATACAACTTGTGTTTCTGCCCTTTCCACTTAAAACTTATAAACTGCTTCTGATGGTTGGCAGAATAAGTACCTAGAGTTTGTAGCCATTGAATTCCTAAGACCACATCTACTCCTCGTAATGGAACTGTGTAGAATGGAGATTCTAAATGAAAGTCTTTAATCTGCAATTTGACTTTATGGAATTTTCCTACTTGTTCAATCTTCTTACCATCGGCCACCATTACCTTCATATTAGGCATGGGAAAAGTAAAGAGGTTGAGTCTTTTGGCCATGGTTGAATCTAGAAAATTGTGCGTGCTGCCTGTGTCTATGAGAACCATTACATTGTTTTGCTTAATATGTCCTCTTAACCTTAGGGTTTGAGGTTGTGATATGCCTGTCATAGCTGATAATGACACTTGCGGAATAGTTTCGCCATCCACTTCTGGAGAGAACTCTAAGTTGTCTTCTAATCCTTCTATACATGAATCAGTACTGTTAGCATCGTTAGTTGCTTCACAACTGTATAGATTCTTCGCTTTTCCATTAGCACATCTGTGCTTAGGGTCCCAGTTTTCACCGCAACGTTTGCACTTGCCCTCTCGCATTCTTTGTTTTTCCAGACTAGATTTTTCTTCTTCACGAAGATGGTGTGGGACATATTTTGTGTCATCTATATTTTCAGATTGAGGAAATCTGTGTCTCGAATATACTTTTTCTGGTTTTGATAATCTTTCAAATTTCTTTTCAGCAGCTTTTGCTTTTTGCCTTGCTACTTCTACGGACGTAATTTCATGTAGTTCTAGCTCTTCTTGTATGTGGATTTTAAGTCCTGAGATGTAAGACTGGATTAGACGAGATTTCGACAATCCGGGTACTCGTGTTGCCAAAGTCTCCCATTCTCGCGTGTACTCATCCACATCTCCTTTTTGGCGTAATTTGATAAACGTTGAAAAGAACTTTTCTTCTTTTATGCCTTGAAACCTTTTGAAGAATGCATCTTTAAATTTCCTCCAACTGATAGCGAGCGACGTCTTTTTCCACCACATATACCAATTATATGCTTCTCCTTCCATTTTCATGGAGGCATGTTTAATTTTTTCATCATCACTAGTAATGTCATAAATCTCAAAATATTCTTCTGCTTTATTAAGCCATGCAACGCTATTTTTTTCATTACCATCAAATTTGGGTAGGTCGATCTTGGCTTTGCGCTGATATGCTAATGGTGGAACAAGAAGGGGATATTGATTAGCGAATGCGTTCCAGAGCTGCTTGTTTTGAAAATCTGCATTACTATCTTCTTGATGATGTGGGGAATCGGTTTTTTCCTGATGCTCTTCCGAGTTCCCTGAATCTGCGGAATTGTTTTGTTGATCTTGTTCCTTGTTAGGAGATATTGGGGATTGTGTCTGACTTAATTTATCTAGCTTATCATTTAGCTTATTGAAGAGTTCGTTCTGCTTTTCTGTGGCCTCGTGATGATTTAGCCACATTTGTCTTTCTATTCGATTTGTTGTATCATGAACCCTTTTGATGTCGTTGGAATGCCCTGCAACTGTGCCTTCAAGGTCGACTAATCTTTTTCCGAATTCTTCGGAATTATTAGTGATCTGTTTCTCGAGATCCACCAATTTTTTCTGGAATTCAGCCATTGACATTGACGACGACATCGAACGCGTATGAGGTGGGGAATATTTTTCTGCCAGTTTCTCTTTTCCCTTTTTTTTTAAAAATTAATTAATTAATTAATTATTATTTTTTAAATAATAATAATAATTATTTTATTTATATAAATAATAATAATTATTATTTTATTTGTGCAAATTTTATATATACAGTATATATATATATATATATATATATATATATAATTATTAATTATAATTATATAATATATATATTATTGTTATATATAATAATAAAAAAATAATTATATGTAAACTGTTCACCCTTTTTTTTTTTCGTACAATCGCCTCCTTTCACGAACAATCAATAATTATATATCATATATTATAGTTATATATGAAAATAATTATGTGGGAACAATAGACTTTTTAAACAAAGATGCTTCAGGAATTTTTTTTTTTAAAACAAATCGATTTGTTTTTTCAACCGTCACACTGTTCACGATTTGAAACGTAATTTTTTTTAAATAGACGCCCTTTCTATTGGTTAATTGCTGTGGCACAGCACCGACAGCTCTGACGTGGACAACACCCGTGAATTTAGACGCTGGGTTAATAAGATCACACCGGTTAATTTAGACGCTGGGTTAATTTAGATGTGGACAGCACCCGTCACCAAAATGTCAACCGGTTCACACGAATGATGAAGTAGGCTCCACAAAATACCACTGGCAGGCCGACGGTGCAAGGGGGGTCCAGCGCAGCGAAATGGGGTACACGGAAGACCAGAGGTTAACGGAATGATTGTAATAGCAAGTGCAAGTGCAGTGGGGAATATTAAACGTAGTGATAAGGTAATAACGCACAGGGAGAAGGGGTGGACGGGGAACCAGACAGGAGAGAAGAGCGTTTTAATTATTTCTGAATGCAAATTAGTGATATTTCACAGACTCAGCCCTTTAATATCAGTGATTTCAGCTCCAAATAACAACACACTCCTGAGTGCAGAAGATTGGTTAAAAAAATTTCTGAAATTTCCTTTGAATTCTTTAACCTGATGATCACACAGATCCAGAAGAGCGATAGCTCCGATACCAATGGAGTGTAAAAACTCTGGTAAACTTGATAAATATATATTATTAATGATGAAAGATGAAAGATTACAATGAGGGATCGCCTAGGCTTTAAATATAGCCTCAAGGTGTCCCTTGGTGAAGAGGCATGATCTTTGATCATGCCCTTCCACAATAGACATTTAACCTAAGATAACTAAATCTAATTAATAAATAACAAATATACATAACAAGAGGATGGAAAGTATTCTACAGAAAATTTAGGGATTTTTGAACGGGCTGATTTCCTTTCCCTCCAACTTCTTCTATGTATAATCTGGTCAGGGTCAGACACTGAAGGTGTCTTTGGCTTAGATGTATCTGACCTCAGGTGTGGCTTATGAGGAGCCAGGACTGCAAATAGATTTATCAAATAACAAATGTGGAGTCGCCAAGGTGAGGGATATACAACTCTCAACTCTCCATGCTCACCTACTTGAAGAGTGAATTAGGTTTTGTCGAGGCCCAGGGATTTAAATTTTTCTCAACTTCGTTCCCCGGCAACGGCGCCAAAAAGATGTTGTCGCTCCTAGAGACAGCCTAGAGTTGTGATAGACCAGTGCCTAGGACATCTTATATAGCAAGGAGCATATGGTATAACAGAGGGAGTTATCAATAACAAGCTCTCATGCTATCTCTTGTAAAACAAGGAAAATTCATCTGGATGGGACCAAGACCTTCAGAAACTGACACAGAAATAGAGATATTGCAGAGGCAACATGCAAAACTCCAATATAAAAGCAACAGACAATTCAGAGACAGCTTACTGTAAAGAGGGCCGATTCATAAATACTTCACAGAAAGAAGTTATCAGAAGATGTATATAGTGAATGAAATATTGAGAAGATATTAGTTAACATTGAGCTGATATCCAGATACACAATACCACCATGCATGGGCTTACCAATCTAAGAATCCATACATGATAATAGCGTTTTAAAAACACCCTCCCAAAGAAACTAATATAGCAAAAATACGGTTTAGATGAATAGTGGAACAGAATATCATGCCTGAGCCATATTTAAAGCGCTTGACTAATCCAAGCATGGGTATCAACTAGGATAAATCCATACTAAAATCAGTGAGCCACTCACATTCCAGAAACATGATACAGGAAAGATGGATGAAATGAAATGATCTATTTAAATAACACATAAGAGAAAGTTACAGACTGTGAAATACCAAAGACCAGAATCCTCTTTAATAGATGGAACTCCTCCTCACTGAAACCCTATGGGCTCTGAGCCTTCATACATGAGTTCTACAAAATGTATACAAAAATCCTTTCACTGCGTAATTTTATGATAAAATATGGAACCCTAAATCCTCTGTTCTTTGGGAGCTTTATAGGAGAACAAGAAAACTAGAAAAAGGGAGTAGGTGATGAACATTTAATTGTCTCGTTAAAACAAAATGGTGAAGACGTGCATGCCCATATTGCTCGATGACTTTGTAATGTTGTTTGTACTCTGTGGCCTGCTAACTGAAATAAATGCATTGGATAGAAATCTCTCCAGGAACACGGCAAAGCAGTAAAATCACATAAACATTTCGTCCTTTCCTAAAAGAAAATGGTGCTGAAAAGAAAGCCTTGAGGTATTTTATCTGTGAGGGGTACCTTCTGCCTTCTAACTCTGAATTATGGTTTAAGATCTTCAGTGCTGAACGTTGAATTCTTGATCCTTCATTGATATTTCTTTGCTGCTCCATTAATGTCTCCATCTGCACAACCTGTGCTTTGAATGATTCTGGAGGGTTTGAAATATTTTAACCCTGCTGCTTTAATGGAAGTCTTGTTAGCATATCTTCCCGAGCCTTTCTTCATAATTTCAACTCCTGGAAATGGTCCTTTGATGTGTCCTCTATCACAGTAATAGAGACTGTGAATCATGATAGTTTTATGTCGCCGCAAACCCTGCAAAACCCAAAAACATGTTAAGAAAAACCATGCGTGGAGATGGAGATGCAGTGGGGATGACAGTGTAGCAACGCGGCATGACGAGATGGTGGAAGAATGAGAGGTGATGATGAAAAATGCAGTGGAGCAATGGCGGACGAGCTGGCCAAAGCTATAATGCGAAACATTAAAATATAGCATATGAATGGAATATATAAATGACAGATGGAAAAATGCGATAAACACGTGGGATGATGACATGGAGGAGGACCAAGTCAATGGCAGGATATGCAGATGATGTGGACCGTTCGATCCAAAAATGAGATCAACTGTTGAAAACGCATCGGAGGGCAATGAGCTATGGGCCAGGGACACTGCAGACTTAGATTAAAACTCGTATAAAATTTCGACAAATATGACCATTAGATAATACTCTCCCGTATCTGGCCTTGTCATGAATATTGCGCCGTCACTTCGATTGAACAATGCGACGCAATTGAGCGCGGGTCATACACGGGAGATGTGGCGAGCGATGTATGTAATCGCTCCAATTTGAGGAATACCGCCCGCCTCGTGTGTGCTGTGCGATGAAAACCGACGGCTTTGAACAGCTTTTCGGCAGGCGGGGACCACCCGAGAGGAGCACGGAACCGTTGATTTTGCAGATTGATCGGACGGTTGAAATATGATCAGACGGGAAAACATAGTGGGGACCGTGTGTGTGATAGGGTTGCAAAGGCCGTCGAATTTGCGTAGATCGACGGTTAATACCGCTTCCGATATACATTTGTGATAAGCCCCTTTCCTGGCTGGCGCTTGGTCTAGCGCCCGGGCTACATGGAGGAAAAGGTGCAGGGGCTAGGGCCGAAAGGTGCTAGGCCTCAAAAATATTTTCAACTGCGGGTTTTTCAGACCTTTTATGGAATTTTGGGGCTGGGAGAAGGTAGCGATGGGCAGAAAATGGATTTTCGAGGCCAAACAAAAGGGGATTGCTCATCAAAGATTCAATGGGGGCTGAAATGATCAACACCGATCATAGTCTCCATGGACTAAACTGAATCCACCCAAAGGAAAGGAGGCAAACCAAGAACTCGAACCCAGACCGAGAAAGTTTCAACCTTTTCTCGCTGCGCGTCAAACAGTGGAGTCCATCGCCTGAAAAGTACAGGATGGCTACCGAAGGCCCAATTTTTCCCCATAACCTAGTCCGCCATTTCCTTCTTCTCAAATTGCACCATGAACCATCCTTTTGCCAAAACTGATACCTTGAAAGGTTTTTCTGGGGCCACCTGCCATTGCTGATCCGGCCAATTTTGGATGAATTGAGCTGAATATTTTTTACCCCTCGCTCGTCCTACCAAAGTGCATTCGCCCACCCCAATAGCTTCCTATATTTGGAAATCCATCCCCAGCACTAGATTTGCTTCAATCTCCTTTTTCTTGATAAATTTCTGTTTCTTCCTTTTCTCCCAGTTCTGCCTCTTGCCTGAGACCTCCTCCCTACCTTGTGTGACAGCAACACCATTTTCCGCTTCTGCTTGCTGCGAAGAATTGTTCTTGTCTACTGGCGGATTTTCTGAGGGGGTCTTTGTAGCAATGACTTCCGCATTGCCCCTGTTTCTAGTTCCTTTGTCAACATCCTTTGCTAATCCCACCTCTGTTGATTGCTTAACAGTTTCGAAAGTCGGATCTTCCTTCCTTAGACCAGATCCCTCTCCAGATCCCACTTCCACCAATCCATAAATCACGCTAGGGTTTATCAAATCTCTTGCAATAGAGGATCTGGTTACGACCGGCGATCTTCCTACCTCAACCGACCCTAGGTCAATTTTGAGCCCTCCTCCCGGGCTATGCCAAGTCCAGCTTTTTGATCCATGACCGAGTACCACATCTTCAAGACCTTCGGTAAAAGAACGAGCAGGAAGGAGGGATTTGGCATTACTTACTTGGAGATAGCTGGGTACATCCGCCTGAGGGTAACCCTCCTTCTGAATTCTCGATTTCTGGGGTTCGAATTGGCCAAGAGCCTCCTGATTGCTCTGCATGGTTAGCCCCAATCTTTCTTCCAGCAATCCGATCGAAGCCCTGTTCCTCCACGACTCTTGCAAATCTGGTTCTGGTTTCAAGATCCCATGGTGGCCACTTGTCCCAAAGAACTGCTCAATACTCTGTGCCGTTAAATCCTTCCCCCATACCGACATAATGTCTTCCGGCTCGGGGTCGAGTTCAACAGCCTCACTAGGGTTGATCATGTTTAATGCAGCAGATTAAACGCTAGTCTTTCCCCGAGCCATGACAAATCACTCCGATCCCCACTTTGAATGATGACTTAAGTGAATGGTAAAAAGAATTTCTAAGAACTAAGGTAAAAAGGGTAAAGGAAGGTTTTGGCAGTTAATTTCTCCATGAAGATAAATAGGAAACCTTTAGAAGGGGAAGAGAATCTACAGAAAAAGAAGAGATGGGTTACAACAAGGATGTTGTAAAGGTGTTGTCGAAAGATGGTAGGTACCAGTGGATCTCTAATAACCCAGAGAGAGTATTTACTACTACCTAAGACGTAGAAAATGATGTAATAGTCTCTCTCAAAGTTGAGAGGAAACATAAGTTAAGGACATAAAGGCTAGAGGTAAATATTTACTTGTATAATGACAAATCTGTGTGATTTGGAAGATGAAGTCTATGTTCATTAAAAGACTAAGCTATTATGAATTTTTCTGTAAACTATGAAGAAATAGTATCCTGATATGCACAATATTGTAAGTCTGTAGGAGGATGAGTGTCTTAGTGTATAAATACGGTAGACAGAATTTAACTATTCTATCTTGGAAGTCTAGTTAAATATTTTGAAAGGAAATAATTCAAAAATAATAGGTTATATAAATTACAGGAAAGGTAATATCATGAAATGAAACCCTCTGTAATGATAAAATATAATAAATGGACTCAAAATTTTAGCACACAGCCTCGTGGTGGCATGGCTATGTCGAGGGTCTTCTGGTCGAGTAGCTATAACATTAAAAGCAGAGTTTGTAACAAGGAATTGCAGGAATAACCAAGATGAGTAATACATAAAAATAAAACCATAACAGAAGATGATATATATTTACCCATAGCGTGACTGAATTCACACATAGTTCTAATTGAAATATTCACACGACGGGCTTCGATTCTCCGTCTTATAAATGAAAATACAACATAAGGAGTAAAGATGGAAATTTTAGAAAAGTTATATCAAATACCTTTATAACCCTTAACTGACAAAGTATGTGACAGAGAACCTGTACTTGATATACATTTTAGTCATAAGGGATTACAAATTGAATAGCACACAAATGGTGTCGAAAAGGAAATTTGAATACATGATTTAGAAAACAGAGCCGAGAGCCTTTCACAACAAAAATCCTCACTAGAAGAGCAGAAAAGCGATTGCGGTAACTTAACCAAAAGAAAACTTAAAAATTCACATATGAGCTGGAAATATCTACAAAACTCTAAAGAGTCTTAGAATTAAGACTTGCATCTAGAATCAAGAAGCCGAAACGTTGTTCCTGTACAAACAGATGATGCAGTCCTCTGATCCCCAGAAGAAAAAGACTATATTCGCTAAACCTTTGAGACAAAAGGGAAAAAGGGTACCTGTAAGGTTGCATATTGATATGGCCGAGAGAGGGAAGGACAAGACTAATTTATTTGCTCGACACCTAACTAAAAAATCAATAGTAAGAGAAAGGTGAGAACTAAAATGATGGGTTATAGTCATAAGGAAACAAGAATAGAAAAATACGTTGAATTATTGCAATAAATAATCAGAGAAAAAATCATAGTACCTTCAATAAAACAGTGGTTGCGGACTAGTGAGTCTCAGAGAATAGTTTCATTTCCTCTATCGACATGGCAGAGGAGAAGCAGGTTGGGAAACATAACCTAGAACTTGGATTTAAGTCCAAAGTAAATATAAACATTAGATGCAAAGATAAGCGTCTCTATAAAAACCCTCTGAAAAGAAACTATACTTAAACCAAATAACGCAAAATCAAATGAATAGATTAACAAGAAAACAACCAACTTGCTTGAGAATAGAGGCAAGGCCCGCACAGAGTAGATATTGAAAAGCTGTAGGAAAAATCACATAAATGGAAGAACCAGAGGAGCATTTCCATAAACTAAACAATATATGAGTGTTTCATTTTTCTCACAGTCCAAAAACAATCTGGAGGCAGTGGTTACCTCTTGGAGTGAGCAGGGTAGTTGCAGAGCTGCACTTCCACCTTAGGGCAGCATTGAAATGAGCCAAAGAAAGTGAGCGGGGAGAGGGTTAGTCACTCTAACCTCCCCAGCTCTCATCTTGGGTGTTGATCGATTAGGGTTCCAAATTAATGACTCGCTCAAAGACAAGTGCTATCCAACTGTATCGACAATGAATATCCAACCAACAATAAAATATTCTGAATCGAGAAATTTTAATATTAAAAATCAAATTATCATTACACAAATATCCAGTGATTTTAATGGTACAGGAATTATTACATTTGACATAAATGACTTACGGATAAAAATTTAGAACTATGCCCAAACTAGTGTATATTTATATCTTCCATATGAGGATAGTAATGCTATGAACCTTATACGGTAACACATTTAATGATAGCGTTGGAGATTATAATGATAAGAGTCCTCTAGTATTAAAAACATTGCCAAGTTGCATGATTTCCAATTGGATAATGCTCAGACGTATTAATTCGTAAGGCATGGTTAAATAAGATAATCAAATATATTTACATTGGAAACAAATATACTTACAGAGTTGTATTAGTAATGATTATGTTAAATTTTTTTTATTTTAAGGTATATGATAGTATGTGACAATTGCATACCGTAGCATGGTTACAGTTCGTGGGCTAGTTGGACCACTAAAAATAATCTCCGCGTTTCTAACTGTGTGTTTGTACACACACACACACACACACACACACACACACACACACACACAGAGAGAGAGAGAGAGAGAGGAGAGAGAGAGAGAGAAGAGAAATGAGAAGAGTGACAAAAAATTTGTTTAAAGGTCTCCATTGAGGAGAGGATCCAGTCATCAGACACCAAGAATGATGGGGGAACTCCCACCCCAGACCAATCCCGAGATTTATACTGAAATGTGGGTACAACTAAGTGTGGACCAACACTAGCAAACTAGCAGACTGTTGGAAAAGCAACAAAGACATACCATCAGATTGTTGGACACGGTACAACAACTTCAAGCAGAGATGATTCGTGTTTGAAGCGATAATGAAAGGCTAATGAGGCGATAATAATACTTAAGAGTCTTTTAGATAGGCCAAACCCTCCCACTCCACATCCTAGCCCCAATAGGGACACTCATGTGGAAGGGAAGCACCAACAAGAAGCTCATGATAACCTAGTAGTGATTAATACCCAACGAAGCAATATAGTTAGAACCTATAATGAAGTTGAATATCAAAACGTTTCAGATCAATAGGAATTGAAGAAACACAAAGTGGAATTAGAAGGCGAATTCTGAAAAATTAAACCTCGTACTTTTGACGAGGAAGTTGAGGAAATGGTGGAGGTTTGGATGATAAACATGAATAAATATTTCTAGGTCTATGAATACAAAAGCAAGCTCAAAGCCTGCCTGGAAATCTATCAATTATGGGAGAAGGTTACATTATGGTGGGAAGAAGTGAAAAATGTGCATGAAATTGAGTATCAAACTGTGACCTGGGATGAATTTCAACAGTACTTTAAGGAAAAATATCTAACATAACGATTCTATAATGAAAAATCCTGAGAATTTCATTAATTAAAGTTGGGTCAACTATCTATGGAAAAATTCATTACTAAGTTTATTTCCTTATTAAGGTATGTACCATACTTAAGGTATGAGAAAGAATAAGTGCAACGATTCTTGAGTATTTTTCCTGCTCACATGAAGGAGAGGATAGAATTTTTTAATCCAAAGATGATGGATGAAGAAATTAGGAAGGCACATATGTGTTATCAACAGTCTAAGCCAAAGGGTGATGTTGGAAGAAATTTACCAACCCAGAAAGTACAGAAAGCTCCATCAAACTTTAAAAATAGTAGATCAGGAAATTACAAAAATGTTGTGAGGAATTCAACAAAAAATAAATTTGGGAAAAATCCACAAAGGTCTAAATGGATAGCTGAATAAATACCAAATGAGGCATCCAGGAGACCAGACTTTGGTCAAACTCAGAAACCACCATTGCAATGCTGGAGTTGTGGCTAGGCACATTACTTCAAGAATATCCCACATCACAGAAGAAATGAAGTGGTAGCCATTCTACAAGAAGTGTCTATGGTGGGGGATGTTTGTCAAAATATACCACGAATTAATGTTGCACTAGAAGATCGACAAGCGGATTTCCAACCAACTATTGTATAATTCAAAGGCAAGTTACAAACTCAAACTATTTCTTTTTTAGCCAATCCTACTACCAGTTTAAGTTACATAAACCCCCGAGTAGTTGAAAATTGTAACTTGAAAAGGAAGAAATTTAAATACCCATGGCTAGTAAAATTAGCTACAGGAGAAAAAAGATGAGTTAATAACAAGGTCTCTAATTGTGTGTTGGATGTAGCAGCACAACAAATAACTGTAGAGCCGAATATCCTTCCTTTGGGCTCTTCTGACATTTTATTGGGAATGGACTGGTTGGAAAGACACTAGTCCCTCGTAGATTGTAAAGAGAAAATTATCCATTTAGGCTGAAGATGGAACTCTTCAAGAGTTGCAAGGAATTAATAAGCTACTATGATTTCATCCTATTATTGCATCTTAGCAGAGTAAATGCATTAGAAAATGATTCCAGCTATATGAAATTCAGGTGGGGTTTTCTAATTCCAAGGATAAGACCTTAATGATGGAAAATATACTCATTGTCCAAGAATGCAGGGATGTATTTCCTGAAAATATAACAAGATTACCTCCAATGAGAGATATTGATTTCGCCATAGAGTTAATACCTAGAGCAGCGCCTGTATCAAGATAAACTTACATAATGAGAGTGCCTGAATTAACAGAACTAAAAATGCAGTACCAGGAACTATTTCATAAAGGGTATATTAGGCCAAGTGTGTCCCCTTGGGGTGCACCAGTGCTATTTGTGAAGAAAAAATATGGGAAAATGTGGTTGTGTATGGACTAACGACAACTCAATAAATCAACTGTAAAAAATAAATACCTGCTGCCCCATATTAATGACCTTTTCGATGAGGTGAAAGGAGCAACAACATTTTCTAAGATTGACCTGAGATATGGGTATCATAATATAAGAATCAAAGATGAAGATATATCCAAAATAGCCTTCCGTACTAGGTATAGACATTATGAATTTGTGGTGCTACCTTTTG
Organism: Pinus albicaulis; assembly: GCA_034641835.2. Lineage (NCBI taxonomy): Eukaryota > Viridiplantae > Streptophyta > Pinopsida > Pinales > Pinaceae > Pinus > Pinus albicaulis. Next base: position 280,625,318 of record CM076578.1, on the reverse strand, counting down.
GATTAACTAACGCACCAGCCACTTTCGTGAGCTTAATGCATGAAATCTTTCACCCATTTCTGGATAAATTTGTTTTAATTTTCATTGATGATATTTTTATTTACTATAAAAATGTTGAAGAACACAAAGAACATTTACGTTTGGTGTTGAAAATGCTACGGGAACACCAACTCTATGTCAACTTCAATAAATGTGGTTTCTACAAAGAACAGATCCAATATTTGGGCCATGCCATATCTGCTAAAGGAATTTTCATGGATCCTGAAAATATTAAAAAAATTATGGAATGGAGAGTTCCCATGAATGTAGCTGACATACATTCATTCATGGGCCTAGCTCATTACTACTGGCGGTAATTGAAGGCTTCTCTAAAATAGCCTTCCTTATTACCTCCTTTCAGTGAAAAGGGTGAGAATTTAAGTGGAATGCGAAGTGTCAAATGAGTTGTGAACGACTAAAAGTATTGTTAACTACGGCCCCTATATTGAAATTTGCATAACCTAATGGGAATTTTGAATTCTGAATGGATGCTTGCAAGGAAGGGGTGAGGGAAGTATTAACTCAAGAGGGTAAGGTTACAACATACGAATCCATGAAGTTGAACGATCATGAGCAGAGATACTCTAGCTATGATTTAGAGTTAACAAAATTAGCACATGCCCTTCAAGTCTGGAGACACTATTTGTTTGGAAAAAGGCTTATAGTAAGAACTGATCATAGCATTTTAATGAGTTATTTTAAAAAATCAGATTTAAACACCTATGAAGCAATATGTAATGTGTTCCTAAGCGAATTTGATTTTGACATTAAACATGTGAAGGGAAATGAAAATCGAGTTGCTAATTCTTTAAGTAGAAAACCGCATTGTATTTATGAAATCTATGTTAATCAAGATGAATCTAAGTTCCAGGAGAAAATAGTGGAAGAAACAAAGAGAGATCTCGAATATCAGTTTATGTGGCAGTAAGCGAAAGAGGTCAAAGAGTAGAGTAAGACACTAGATTATGAGGTTAATGGTGAACAAATTTTGACTCTCCATAAAAATATATGTATTCCAGATCAATTGAGTTTAGGAGAACTAATATTGGATGAATACCATGAGAGTTCTTATGCAGGACACCCCGTATATCAAGCTATGTTTACAACAATTAGAAAAGTCTATTTCTGGACTGTAATGCGTAGAAATATTTTCGAATACTTCACCAAATGCCTAGAATGCCAACAAGTTAAAGTAAAGCACAAACACACAATCGAATTATTACAATCTAACCTTGTACAGGAATGGAAATGGGAAATCATTTCGCTCTATTTCATCATGTGATTTCCAAAACGTAAAAGACACAATGGCTCAATAATGGCGGCGGTGGATAGAATTAGTAAGGTGGCTCATTTCATACAAATATAGTCAACCGACAAGACTGTACAAATAGTTGAAATATTCATTAGAGAAGTATTCAGTCTACATGGTATTCCAAGTATTGTCATCTCTGATAGAGATTTGAATTTTACCTCAACCTTCTGGAAGGAACCGTTTCCTGGTTTGAGAACTGAAATCCAATTCAGCACTGCTTACCACCCTCAAACTAGTGGAAAAACTAAGAGGGTGAATCAAATACCGGAAGACATGTTGCATATGTATGTGATGTAGCAACCCCAAAAATGGGAGGAATATTTACATCTAGTTGAATTCGCATATAATAATGGGTATCAAGAATCTCTTAAGATGAGCCATTTTGAAGAACTATATAGAAGACAATGCCAGAATCCTCTGAATTGGAGTAGTCTAGAAACCAGATTGATTTTAGGGTTAGGCATGTTGGAGGTAATGGAACGGGAAGTGAAAAATATTAGACAGAATTTGAGAGCAGCTGAGGACAAGAAAAAGGTATATGCAAATCAAAAAATAACTCTCTGATAATTTGAAGTGGGTGATCATATGTACATGAGAATCAAACCAAATAAAAGTACTTTGAGATGGAATTATTGTACCAAGTTGGCTACCAGATACTGTGAGCCATTCAAAATCTTGGAACGGATAGGGCCGGTGGCTTAACGATTGGCCCTATCTAGTCATATTTTGGGTCACAATGTGTTCCATGTATCTCTATTAAAGCGATACATACATGATCCCAAACATGTGATACAATGGCAGAGCGTACATGTAAGTTGTGTTTACATTCTGGTTTACAATAGAGATGAGACTTAATTAAATTAATTATGAATCTATTGATTGTAGGTCGAACCACACAGTGAGTTTCTAGTAGAACCTCTTTGTATCCTTGATCATAGAGAAATAACGCTCTAGAGACGAGTCATCCCCCAAGTTCAAGTGTAATGAAAGCACTCTGGCCGGAAGGAGGCTACCTGGGAGGATGAAAATTATGTTTGACAAATATATCCCGAATTGTTTTCGTGATGAAATAACATCGAGGATGGTGTTTGCCTTAATAGGGGGAAGTTGTAACCCCCTGGTTTATTTTCTGTCTATGGTGAATTTACTTTTATAAAAACATTTGAATTATTAACGAATATATCTATTCGTTAGTGAGACTAAAACTTTATATTTTTGGAAAGGAAAGTAAATAATATGAATAATTACTATGAATGATGACTTAACTGAATGGGAAAAATAATTTCCAAGAACTAGGGTAAAAAGGGTAATGGTAGTTTTTGGCAGTTTCCTTCCCTAGGAGGGTAAATATGAAATCCTGACAAGGGGATGGGGTTTTGCAGAAAAAGAAGAGATGGGTTACAACAAGAATGTTTTAAAGGAGTTTCCTGGAGCTGGTAGGTGCGAAGGTGTTGTGGAGCCAACTCCAAAAATAGAAGAGAAGAGATATAAATGACTTAAAAATAAGCCACTTCGAGGGGGAAACCTCCAATACATTACATGAATGAAAAATTCTTGGATGATACAATTGAAAAAACCTCCTTTATATATATAGGAGTCCATGGGGCCACAATGTAATCCTAGCCGACCTAAGAATAATAATGTAAGGGCACAATAATAACAATATGGGGGTTATAGGGGTACAACAATAACAATAAGGGGTTTACACTAACAACAATAAGGGACTATACTATTAATATAGGGACCTAGCATGCTCCTCTCCTTCAAAAAAAGTGTTGTCCTCAATGCTTGAGTAGCTACGGGTGCTTTTTTATAAAATTCTCATCCTCCCATGTAGAATCTTCAGTGGGTAAGTTCTTCCATTTAATGAGATACTCTGAAATTGATCAATTTCGTAGCTATCGAGTTCTTTTTTCCGTGACTACTTCAGTTTCCAATATGGTTTTTCCTTCCTCATCAAGTTCTGCCAATATTGTTTGAATTGGAAGTTTGTCCCCTATAACCTTTTTCAAGCATGAAACATGGAGAATTGGATGCACTCACAAAGAAGCAGGAAGCTCCAATTTGTATGCCATAGTACCAATCTTTTGCAACATCTTCTAAGGACCACAGTACTTTGGCATTAATTTATTATCCTTCTTAGCTTGCTTGAGGGACATTTGTTTGTATGGTTGTAGCCGTAAAAATACCTAGTCTCCCACATCAAAACTTCTCGCACTGTGATGTTGATCTGCCTATTGTTTCATTTGATTTTGTGCCGAATTTAGGTTATCCTTTAAGATTGGAGAACTTCTTGTTGATGCTCGATGTGAACCTCCACTACTTGAACCCTAGAATCTTCCCTTAAAGAAGATGTGATGGATGGTGGATGATATCCATAAAGTGCCATAAATGGGGTCATTTTTGATGCAGCATGGAAGGAAGTGTTATACCACCATTCAGTGAGAGGTAACCACTTCCTTCCATACTGCAGCAAAAATGACCCCATTTATGGCACTTTATGGATATCATCCACCATCCATCACATCTTCTTAAAGGGAAAATTCTAGGGTTCAAGAAGTGGAGGATCACATTGAGCATCAAAAAGAAGTTCTCCAACTCTTAAAGGATAACCTGAATTTGGCACAAAATCGAATGAAACAACAGGCATATACAAATCGCAGTGAGAAAAGTTTTTATATGGGAGAATGGGTATTTTTATGGCTACAACCATACAAACAAAATTCCCTCAAGCAAGCTAAGAAGGATAATAAATTATCGCCAAAGTACTATGGTCCTTACAAGGTGTTGCAAAAGATTGGTATTATGGCATACAAATTGGAGCTTCCTACTTCTTCGCGAGTACATCCAGTTTTCCATGTTTCATGCTTAAAGAAGGTTATAGGAGAAAATTTCTTACCAAACCTTCCATCGTAGCTTTAATACCTTCCTTCAAACCATCCATCCATAAATAGCCTTTTTATAAATCTAAAACCTCCTTTCTATATATAGGAGTCCATAAATAACAATGTAATCCTAGCTGACCCAATAATAATAATTTATACGATAATAACAATATGGGGGTTACAGGGTTACAACAATAACAATAAGGGGGTTACATTAACAAAAATAAGGGACTATACTATTAATATAGGGACCTAACATGCTCCTCTCCTTCAAAAAAAGTGTTGTCCTCAACACTTGAGTATCTCTGGGTGCTTTTGTATAAAATTCTCATCCTCCCGTGTAGAATCTTCAATGGACAAGTTCTTCCATTTGATGAGATACTCTGAAATTAATCGATTTCATAGATGTCGAGTTCTTGTTTCCATGACTGCTTTAGGTTCCAATATGGATTTTCCTTCCTCATCAAGTTCTGGAAATATTGTTTGAATTGGAAATTTGTCCCCTATAACCTTTTTTAAGCATGAAACATGGAAAATTGGATGCACTCTCAAGAAAGGATGAAGAGGTGGAAGCATTGCTTTGATACCAAACGTTGTGGAACCAACTCCAAAAATAGAAGAAAAGAGATATCAACGCCTTAGAAATAAAACACTTCGAGGGGACAACCTCCAATACATTACATAAATGAACAAATCTTGGATGATACAATTGAAAAAACCTCCTTTCTATATATAGGACTCCATGGGGCCACAATGTAATCCTAGCCGACCTAACAATAATAATGTAAGGGCATAATAATAACAATTTGTAGGTTATAGGGGTACAACAATAACAATAAGGTGGTTACACTAACAACAGTAAGGGACTATACTATTAATATAGGGACCTAACATAGGGGAGCTCTAATAACCCAGAGAGAGTATAAGTTGGACATCTTTCCTAAGGCTTAACTTGAAAATATTCCTAGTACCTAAGACTTGTTGTGGAGCACAGGGGGAGAAGAGGACGTAATAGCCTCTCTCAAGGTTGTGAGGAACCATCAATTAAGGACATAAAGGATAGAGGAAAGTATTTACTTCTGTAATAATAAATCTATGTGATTTGGAAGATGAAGTCGGTGTTCATTTAAAGACTTAAGCTTTTATGAATTTTTCTGTAAACTATGAAGAAATAGTATCTTCATAGGCATGCAAAAATATGCAGTAAATTGAGAAATAATTTACACAGAACATAAAAAAATAATGTAAGTCTATAGGAGGTTGAATGTCTTACCGTATAAATAGGGTAGACATAATTTAACTATTCTGTCGTTGAAGTCGAGTTAAATCTTTTGAAAGGAAGGAATTCAAAAATAACAGGTTATATAAATTACAAGAAAGGTAATATGATGAAACTAAACCCTTTGTATTGAAAAAATATAATAAATGGACTCAGAAGTTTAGCACAGAGCCCTGCGGTGGTAGGGCTGAGTCTAGGGCCTTTTGGTCCAGTATCTATAACATTAAAAACAAGGTTTGTAACAAGGAATTGCAGGAGCAACCAATATTAGTAATACATGAAAGGAAAACCAAAACAGAAGATGATATATAGTTACTCATAGTCTAGCTAAATTCACACAAAGTTCTGATTGAAATATTCATGCGATGGGATTTGAATCTCTGCCTTACAAATAAAAATACAACATATAGAGTAAAGATGGAAATTTAGCACAGTTATATAGAATATATTTATAACCCTTAACTGAAAAACTGTGTGACACATAAATTGTATTTAATATAATCTTTAGTCATAAAGGATTACAAATTGAACAACACACAAACTATGCCAAAAAGGAAATATGAATACATGATTTAGAAAATAGAGTCGAGAGCCTTTGACAACAAAACTGCTCACTAGGAGAGTGGCATAGTGAACTTCGTAACATAACCAAAAGAAAACTTAAAAAATTACATATGAGCCAGAAATATCTGTAAAAATCTGAAGAGTCTTAGACTTAAGGCTTGCATGTAGAATCAAGAAGTCGGAATGTTGTTCTTGTGTAGACAGAGGATGCAGTCGTTAGAGCCCAAGAAGAAAAAAAAACATTTTCACTAAACCTTTGAGACAAAAGGGAAAAAGAGTACTTATAAGGTTGCATATCGAGATCATCGAGAGAGGGAAGGAGGAGATGAATTTCTCCTCTCAGTGCGTACCTGAAAAAACAATATTAAGAGAAGGGTGAGAAGTAAAATGGTAGGTTATAGTCATATGGAAATGAGAATAGAAAAATAACTAGAATTATTGCAATAAATAATCAGAGTAAACATCATAATACCTTCAGTAAAAAAGTGGCTGCAGACTGGTGAGTCTGAGACAGTAATTTCATTTCCTCTGTCGACACGGCAGAGGAGAAGTGGGTTGGGAAACATAACCTAGAAGCTAGATTTAAGTCTGAAGAAAATATAAACATTCGATGCATAGATGATGCAGGGGCATTAGGTTCAGAAAATACTTTGTATTTTAATAGAAATAGGGGTCTTGTGTTTTCAAAAAATATTGGTTTCTTATGTAATTATTAATGTTTTTGAGTGACATTTAGAATAGACATTGAGAGAAATTTGTAAATGTTCTCAAATGATTGGAGAAGATGAGGGAAGTAGGATAGTTGAGATTCCATAGAGAATGAGAGATTTGAGAATCGATTGTAAATATTAAGTTAGAATCAGTTTCATGATTTTATGGGATTAAAGAGCATCCTTAGGGATAAAGGATAGATTTTAGGAATTTGAGGATTTTGAGGAATTTGTTGAGATGATGGGGGATCTGAACCTAAATTAGTTCATATTATTTTGTATAAAAATAATAAGCCTCAAAAGAAAAAAAAATTAGATAGCAGATATTAGTAGAGGTAGAGTAGGGTTTTTAACAAACAGGGGGTTTCTTGTTGTAATCCTACAAGAAAATTGACAGAAAGGCCATTTATCATAAAACCAGGCCTGAGGGAAGAAGAAACCTATGTAAATATTGATTTATATATAAGAGATTGTTTTCTGAGTTATTGATTGATTGCATTGATTTATTGAGTTTCAATGAAGGAATGAACAGGTTTGTGATTATGCGTTGAATGACTATGTTTATATCTTATGTGAAAATAGGGTTTGAATGGTGGTTCTACACACCATTGACAAGTTTAATGTAAATTTCAAGATAGGAATAATGGCAATATTATGATTTGAACTGAAATGAAATAAGGGTTTGCATATATAGTTAAGAAGATTGGATGAAATTGAATTTGTTAAATTCAGTCATCGATCACTGAATGGATCGATGACACAATGATATTTAAAATGATATTCTGGAAACACTGTGTAAACGGGATAGGATCTAGAATAATTTGGGGCTTAGTGCATAAAAGGTGTATTCAAGAGACAAATCTATTCCTATCATGAAGACTGATTATTGAAGTTGAGGGTTCATGTATAGGGGTTTATGAAACTTGTGAATTGATAAAAAATGGAGAGATAGGCGCATTAAAATCTTAGGAGGTAGTTATAACGAAACCAATAGTTTTGGAAAGAGTAAGTAAAGCAGAACCATGAATCAACATGGTATGGAACTGTGAGTCAACGGAGGCAAATGGAACTGTGAAGATGAGTTTATGAAAACCATAAATGGTTTTCATGCTGCTATTGAGTGGTAAGCGGTAAAATCTTGAGCGAACACGATTTCACTTAGATAGTGACACGTAGCATCAACGGTACTCCAAAACCATTTCTTTCGTGTAGATTTGAAATGTTATGTCTTGTGAACCCTTGTTACATGATAGCCATTGGATTGGTGGATGTGATGCATCAGCCGCCCAATTGAATGAATGGTGGGCTATGAATAGATATGGTTGATAGCTGTGGGCCATATATGATTTCACATAAAAGAGCCTTGATATATTTGAAGTTTATTTACCAGTGGAAAGGGTAAGTTCTAAAATTTTATGTTAATTTTATATCATAAAGTTTGGTTTGATAAATTTCCGCAAGAATATGTGAAGTCTTGTGGGCCGAGGTTAATATATGTGGGGACTTGATTTTATCCAAAGTTTAAAAGGTATGCCAAATGAGTGAGTTGGGTATGCTGCGGTTCAAAAGGTTTGAATTATTGATATGTTTGGGTTTTTCATTCAAAGTTAAGATTTGAAAGATATATGATATGCTATATGGGTTATAAGGTTTCAAACTTTAGAATTGAAATCATAAGCGGATATGATTCAGGATTGATAGGTTGGGGTTTTTAAACCATAGTGTGAGAAAAGAATCTTAATTCCAAATTAATAATTCTATTATTTGGGTTTTGAACCAAAGTTAAGAGAGAAAAATGAAATATCAAAGTGGGTATTTTTATATGGAAATAAGAAAGGAAAATTGTTTCTGCTTGTCAATAAATGAAAGGAGGAAACCTTTGATAAAGGGGTTTATTTAAATAAAATAAATTGTCAAGGTGTGAATTTTATTATGCTTTATAACCATAGGGTATGAAGAGGACACAACTTTCTCATATGAAGCTTGTATTGGGGGGTTTTATAATCATGGATTAAAAGTGAAGAAATCTTCTTTGAAGATTAAATAAGGAGCTTCCGCATTAGAGGTTGTCCCAATTAGGGAATTATTTTGGAAAATGAATGTGACATGAAATTTTATATGGAGAATGTGGGTTTTGCAGTCCTCAGCTGCATTATTAGTGGTATCAGAGCAGGAAACAACTCTTTTTGAGGGTTCTGGTTTGTTTTAATTAAATTGGAATTAGAATGAATGCTTGTGTGATGGAGAAAATAAAAGGGATCAGATTTTGAAACTGATATATTGCAACACATAGAGATACAGTGTAGATGAGAGGTGAAACAATATCACACAAATGTCTTGAAGGTGAGTTGATGAGTGTTATTTTAACTTTGGTTGGAATAATTTTTTTGCATAATTTAGATTGTAGGCAGTTGAAGAAAATATCAGCAGAAGAAGATCACATCTTTAAGAACAGTGATAAAAGAAACTAGTAAGAGTTTCTGAGTAAAGTGTGGAACATAATCTTGAAGAATTCCAACAGAGGTTGGATAAAAAAAGGACAACTATGTTCTTAAAAGGTGTAGATGATTTGAAGACTAGAAGGAGCAGAGAGGAATTCTCAAGAGATTTCAGAAGATAGAGAACCAGCGCTTGCCAAAAGACCAAATCCATAAAAGAGGATTGATGAGGTAAGTTGTAACAAGGAGGACTTGTTATTGCAGAGGCTTTAGTAGAACTCATTATGAATGAGTGAGAAACTCATGAAGATAGAGATGGAGAAGAATATGACTACTAATAGTCATAGAAGAGATAGGAGAGGTTCTGAGAGAGACCACAAGAGAAGGAAGGAGAAATAAAATGCCAAGGCAAATGGCATAAGGAAGTAGTTGACTGATGAAGAATATGACAAAGAGTTGGATGAGATAAGAGAACAATTTAATAAATTAAAAATGATAATAGAACAAAACCAGATAATTGGTTTGCTCGTGAAGAAGAAAGTAAAGTGGTAGAGGCTACAACAAAAGAGAGAAAAAAAAGTGAATATGAAATTACGAGAAGAGCTGAGAAAGCTTGAATAGATGATGAGTGTACAATTGGGATGTGAAAACCTCAGAAAAGCTGAGTTGAAAATGGAAGTTTCCATTTGTGAAGAAGAATAGAATGAAGTTATAGGTACAGATGAAGAATTGAGATCTATTAAATATCTTATGAATGATGGTGAAGATTTAAGACAACAAGAAGTTTACCTTGCTGAAGAGGGAATTATTGATGATTTCTTGAACTATTGGGCAAGTTCAGATCAATTGGATGATGTAAAGCCTCTTATTTTTTAATCTAATAATTGTAATGCGATTACATGTTTTACAGAAGAGGATGAGAAATCTTTTGAAGCTGTCAAAAGTATGGAAGAATATCTTTCAAAAGATAATTACTTTGAATTAGAGAATGATGAAGAATGCCTCTTGAATGAGGAAGGCAGTGATGCATTTATACTTTAAGCTGTTACAAAACAGGATAAATTTCTTGTGAAAGAAGGAGAAGAGATTCAATCTGGAGCACTGATATGTGAAACAACGGTTGAGACTATTGAACCTGGTAATTTTCAAACTAAAAACTTATGTATAAATGCAGAAATTGTAAGTAATGATGAAATACATCACAAATGCCCAAAATAAATTTCATTGCTTGAATATTTGTTGAAAAACTCAGAGTATGACAGGGATATTGCAGAAGGCAGGGTTCACTACAGTGGACAACAATGGAGAGAAATCATGAGAGTAGATGATGTGGAAGAAAGACTTGTTGATAGTTTAGTGAATTCTTCAAAGAATTCTTTAAGTAGAATGAATCAGCATACTGATGTGTTGATAAAGGAGTAAAATTCAGGGCAACATACTGAAATGTTGCCAAAAGAAAGAAAGTCACTGAGGCCTTCTGATTTTTATTTTAATAATTTTTTTATGAATGCAGGGTTTGTTGCAGATGCTGGAGAAAATTTGACACAGTTCTAAAGTCAAATAAATGAGAAGGAAGAAAATTCTGTGGAAATATTCAATCCATGGAATAAAGAAATTAAATTGCTGAAAATTATGCTTAAGAATCAGGATTCAATACAGGAAGAGAAATCTCAATTTCAATATTGGGAAATTCAGAATGTGAAGATGCAAGGGAAAGAAGATAGCAGCAAAGAGTACACTCTGTACTAGTCCAATGAATTGCTGAAGGGAGGACACAAAGATATTGTCATAAGTGACAATTTGGAAGAAGTTGGTAATTACAGAAAACAAGAGGGTAAGGATGACAGGGTGGAAGTAAGTGTAAGAGTTTAACAACTAAGAGTGAATATATAGCAATAAAGGGATGAAAGAATTCAACAATTAGAAGATTTATTGGACGGATAAATTTAACTAATAAGAAGGATAATGATGAAATTATCTCAGAAGAAGATATCAACAAGAAATAAAAGAAGCAGTAGCAGCAAAAGGAAGAAAGTAACAGACTGAAAGTACAACTAGTGGAGCAAAGCAGCATAAAGTGTGCAGACCTAGAGAAAAGAAACAAACAACAACAAAAATAAATGATCGATTACAGAACAAAGTATGGGATCTAGGAAGACAAATATTAAAATCACATGATCAGGAGGTCATTATTATTTTTAACCTTGGGAGTCTGATGCAGGGGCATTAGGTTTAGAAAATACTTTGTATTTTAATAGACATAGGGGTCTTGTGTTTTCAAAAGAATATTGGTTTCTTATGTAATTATTAATTTTTTTGAGTGACATTTAGAATAGATATTGAGATAAATTTGTAAATATTCCCGAATCATTGGAGGAGATGAGGGAAGTAGGATAGTTGAGATTCCATAGAGAATGAGAGATTTGAGAATTGATTGTAAATCTTAACTTAAAATTAGTTTCATGATTTTATGGGATTAAAGAGGATCCTTAGGGAAAAAGGATATATTTTAGGACTTTGAGGATTTTGAGGAATTTGTTGAGATGATGGAGGATCTGAACCTAAATTAGTTTAGATTATTCTGTATAAAAATAATAAGATTTGAAAGAAAAATATAGTAGATAGTAGACAGTAGTAGAGGCAGAGTGGGGTTTTTAACAAACAGGGGGTTTGTTGTTGTAAGCCTATGGGAAAATTGACAGAAAGGCCATTTATTAGAAAATCAGGCCCGAGGGAAGAAGAAACCTGTGTAAATAATAATTTATATATAACATATTATTTTCTGAGTTATTGATTGTATGCATTGATTTATTGAGTTTCAATGAAGGAATGAACAAGTGTGTGATTATGTGTTGAATGACTCTGTTTATATCTTATGTGAGAATAGGGTTTCAATGGTGGTTCTGCACACCATTGACAATTTTAATGTAAATGTCGATACAGGCATAATGGCAATATTATGATTTGAATTGAAGTGAAATAAGGGTTTTCATACACAGTTGAGAAGATTGGATGAAATTTCATATGTTAAATTCAGTCATCGATCACTGAATGGATCAATGACATAATGATATTTAAATTGATATTCTGGAAACACTGTGTAAACGGGATAGGATCTAGAATCATTTGGGGCTTAATGCATAAAAGGTGTATTCAAGAGAGAAATCTATTCCTATCATGAAGACTGATTATTGAAGTTGAGGGTTCATGTATAGGGGTTTATGAAACCTGTGAATTGATAAACAATGGAGAGATAGGTGCATTAAAAGCTCAGGAGGGAGTTATAATGAAACCAGCAGTTTTAGAAAGAGTAAGTAAAGCGGAACCATGAATGAACATGGTATGGAACTGTGAGTCAACGGAGGCAAATGGAATAGTGAAGATGGGTTTTTGAAAACCATAAATGGTTTTCACACTTCTCTTGAGTGGTAAGCGATAAAATCTTGAGCGAATGCGATATCACTTAGACAGCGACACGTAGCATTGGCGGTATTCCAAAACCATTTCTTTCACGTAGATTTGAAACGCTAAGTCTTTTGAACCCTTGTTACGCGATAGCCATTGGATTGGTGGATGTGATGCGTCAACCGTCCGATTGAATGAATGGTGGGCGATGAATAGATATGGTTGATAGCTATGGGCCATATATGATTTGACATAAAATACCCTCGACATGTGTGAAGTTTATTTACCGGTGGAAAGGGTAAGTTCTAAAAGTTTATGTTAATTCTATAACATAAAGTTTGGTTTGATGAAATTCCGCAAGAATATGCGAAGTCTTGTGGGCCGAGGTTAATATATGTGGGGACTTTATTTTATCCAAAGTTGATAAGGTATGTCAAATGAGTGAGTTGGGTATGCCGCGGGTCAAAAGGTTTGAATTATCGATATGTTTGGGTTTTTAATTCGAGGTTAAGATTTGAAAGATATATGATATGCTATATGGTTTATAAGGTTTTAAACTTTAGAATTGAAATCATAAGCGGATATGATTCAGGATTGGTAGGTTAGGGTTTTTAAACCATAGTGTGAGAAAGGAATATTAGATACAAATTAATAATTCTATTATTTGGGTTTTGAACCCAAGTCAAGTCAGAAACATGAAATATCAAAGTGGGTATTTTTATATGGAAATAAGAAAGGAAAATGGTTTCTGCTTGTGAATAAATGAATGGAGGAAACCTTTGATAAATGGGTTTATTTAAATAAAAAAAATTGTCAAGGTGTGAATTTTATTATGGTTTATAACCATAGGGTATGAAAAGGACACAACTTCCGCATATGAAGTTTGTATTGGGAGGTTTTATAACCATGGATTAAAAGAGAATAAATATTCTTTGAAGATTAAATATGGAGCTTCTATATTAGAGGTTGTCCCAATTTGGGAATTATTTTGGAAAATGAATGTGACATGAAATTTTATATGGAGAATGTGGGTTTTACAGTCTTCGGCTACAATATTTGTGGTATTAGAGCAGGAAAAAACTATTTTTGAGGGTTCAGTTCTTTTTTAATTAAATTGGAATTAGAATGAATGCATGTGTGATGGAGAAAATAAAAGGGATTAGATTTTGAAACTGATAGATTGTAGCACATAGAGATACAGTGCATATGAATGGTGAAACAAGATCACACAAAGATCTTGAAGGTGAGTTGATGAGTGTTATTTTAACTCTCGTTTGAATAATATGCTTTCAGAATTCAAATTGCAGGCAGTTGCAGAAAATATCAGTAGAAGAATATCACAGCTTTAAGAGCAGTGATAAAGGAAACTAGTAAGAGTTTATGAGTATAGTGTGGAACAAAACCTTGAAGAATTCCAACAAAGGTTGGATAAAAAAAATGACAATTATGTTCTTAAAAGGTGTAGATGAGTTGAAGCCTAGAAGGAGCAGAGAGGAATGCTCAAGAGGTTCCAGAAGATAGAGAACCAGTGCTTGCCAAAAGACCAAATCCAGAAAAGAGGCTAGGTGAGGTAAGTTGTAACAAGGAGGACTTGTTATTGCAGAGGCTTTAGTACAGCTCATGGTGAATGAGTGAGGAACTCATGAAGATATAGATGGAGAAGAAGATGACTACTGATAGTCATAGAAGAGATAGCAGAGGTTTAGAGAGAGACCACAATAGAAGGAAGGAGAAAGAAGATGCCAAGGAAAATGGCATAAGGAAGTAGTTGAATGATGAATAATATGACAAAGAGTTGGCTGAGATAAGAAAAAAATTTAATAAATTTAAAATGATGATAGAACAAAACTAGAGAATTGGTTGGCTGATGAAGAAGAAAGTAAAGTGGCAGAGGCTACAATAGAAGAGAGAACAGCAAGTGAATATGCAATTAGCAGAAGAGATGAGAAAGCTTGAACAGATGATGAGTGTACAATTGGGATGTGTAGAACTCAGAAAAGATGTGTTGAAAATGGAAGTTTCCATTTGTGAAACAGAACAGAAGGAAGTTATGGGTACAGATGAAGAATGGAGATCTATGAAAGATCTTATGAATCGTGGTGAAGATTTAAGAAATCAAGAAGTTTACCTTGCTGAAGAGGGAATTATTGATGATTTCCTGAACTATCGGGCAAGTTTAGATCAGTTGGATGATGTAAAGCCTTGTATTTTTGAATCTAATAATTGTGATTTGATTACATATTTTGCATAAGAGGATGAGCAATCTTTTGAAGCTGTCAAAAGTATGGAAGAATATCTTTCAGAAGATAATTAATATGAATTAGAGAATGATGAAGAATGCCTCTTAAATGAGGGGAGTAGTGACGCATTTATATTTGAAGCTGTTACAGCACAGGAAAAATTTCTTCTGAAAGAAGGAGAAGAGATTCAATCTGAAGCACTGATATGTGAAACAACAGTTGAGCCTGTTGAACTTGGTAATTTTCAAAGTAAAAATTTATGTATAAATGCAGAAATTGTAAGTAATGATGAAATACTTTAGAAAAGCCAAAAAGAAATTCCATTGCTGGAATATTTGTTGGAAAACTCTGAGTATGACAAGGAGATTGCAGAAGGTAGGGTTCACTACAGTGGACAAGAACGAGGAGACATAATGAGAGCAGATGATGTGGAAGAAAGACTTGTTGGTAGTCTAGAGAATTCTTCAAAGAATTCTTTAAGTAGAATGAATCAGCATAATGATGTGCTGATAAAGGAGGAAAATTCAGGGCAGCATACTGAAATGTTTCTAAAGGAAAGAAAGACACTAAGGCCTTATGATTTTTATTTTAATGATTTTTTTATGAATGCAGGTCTTGTTGCAGATGCTAGAGAAAATTTGACATAGTTGGACAGTCAAATAAAGGAGAAGGAAGAAAATTTTGCGGAAATATTTAATCCATGGAATAAAGAAATTAAATTGCTGAAAATTATGCTGAAGAATCAGGATTTAATACAGGAAGAGAAATCTCAATTTCAATATTAGGAAATGTAGAATGTGAAGATGCAAGGGAAATAAGATAGCAGTAAAGAGTACACTATGTACCAGTCCAATGAATTTTTGAAAGGAGAAGACAAAGAGATTGCCATATGTGACAATCTAGAAGAAGTTAGTAATTGCAGAATACAAGAGGGTAAGGATAACAAGGAAGAAGAAACCTGTGTAAATACTGATTTATATATAAGAGATTGTTTCCTGAGTTACTGATTGTATGCATTGATTTATTGAGTTTCAATGAAGAAATGAATAGGTGTGTGATTATGTGTTGAATGACTCTGTTGATATCTTATGTGAAAATAAGGTTTGAATGGTGGTTTTGCACAGCATTAACAAGTTTAATGTAAATGTCAAGATAGGCATAATGGAAATATTATTATTTGAACTGAAGTGAAATAAGGGTTTGCATATACAGTTGAGAAGATTGGATGAAATTGAATTTGTTAATTTCAGTCATCGATCACTGAATGGATCGACGACATAATGATTTTGAAATTGATATTCTGGAAACACTATGTAAACGAGATAGGGTTTGGAATCATTTGGGGCTTAATGCATAAAAGGTGTATTCGAGCGAGAAATATGTTCCTATCATGAAGACTAATTATTGAAGCTGAGGGTTCATCTATAGGGGTTTATGAAACATGTGAATTGATAAACAGTGGAGAGATAGACACATTAAAAGCTCAGGAGGGAGTTATAACGAAACCAGCAGTTTTGGAAAGAGTAAGTAAAGCGGAAACATGAATCAACATGGTATGGAACTGCGAGTCAACGGAGGCAAATGGAACAGTGAAGATGGGTTTTTGAAAACCATAAATGGTTTTCACACTGCTCTTGAGTGGTAAGCGGTAAAATATTGAGCAAATGTTATATCACTTAGACAGTGACACGTAGCATTGGCGGTATTCCAAAACCATTTCTTTGGCATAGATTTGAAACATTAAGTCTTGTGAACCCTTGTTACGTGATAGTCGTCAGATTGGTGGATGTGATGCATCAGCCATCCGATTGAATGAGTGGTGGGCGATGAATAGATATGGTTGATAGCTATGGGCCATATATGATTTGACACAAAAGATCCTCTACATGTGTGAATTTTATTTACCGGTGAAAAGGGTAAGTTATAAAATTTTATGTTAACTTTATAAAATAAATTTTGGTTTGATGAAATTCCACAGAATATGCGAAGTCTTGTGGGCTGAGGTTAATATATGTGGGGACTTGATTTTATCCAAAGTTGACAAGGTATGTCAAATGAGTGAGTTGGTTATGCCGCGAGTCAAAAGGTTTGAATTATTGATATGTTTGGGTTTTTAATTCAAAGTTAAGCTTTGAAAGATATATGATATGCTATATGGTTTATAAGGTTTTAAACATTAGAATTGAAATCATAAGCGGATATGATTCAATATTGGTAGGTTGGGGTTTTTAAACCATAGTGTGAGAAAGGAATATTAATTCCAAATTAATAATTCTATTATTAGGGTTTTGAACCAAAGTCAACTCGGAAACATGAAATATCAAAATGGGTATTTTTATATGGAAATAAGAAAGGAAAATGGTTTCCGCTTGTGAATAAATTAAAAGAGGAAATCTTTGATTAAGGGGTTTATTTAAATAAAATAAATTGTCAAGGTGTGAATTTTATTATGGCTTATAACCATAGGGTATGAAAAGGACACAACTTCCACATATGAAGTTTGTATTGGGGGGTTTTATAACCATGGATTAAAAGTGAAGAAATATTCTTTGAAGATTAAATAAGGAGCTTCTGCATTAGAGGTTGTCCGAATTTGGGAATTGTTTTGGAAAATGAATGTGACATGAAATTTTATATGGATAATGTAGGTTTTGCAGTCTTCGGCTGCATTAATAGATAAGCGTCGCCATAAAAACCCTCTGAAAATAAACTATACATAAAAAAAAACCCAAAATCAAACAAATGGATTAACAAGTAAAAAACTGACTCGCCAAAGAACAGAGGCAAGGCCTGCGCAGAGAAGATAATGAAAAACTGCAAGAAAAATCACACAAATAGACGAACCAGAGAAGATTTTCCATAAGCTAAACAATATATCAGTGTTTCATTTTTTTAACAATCCAACAACAAACCAGAGGTAGTGGTTACCTCATGCAATGAGCGAGGTAGTTGCAAAGAGGCACTTCCAACTCATGTCAGCATTGAAATGAGCCAGAGAAAGTGAGCGGGCAGATTGTTAGTTACCCTAACCTCCACAGCTCTAATCCTAACCGCCAATCAGCTAGGGTTCCAAATTAATGGCTATATCAAAGACAAGTGTTATCGAGCTGTCTCCATGATGAAAACATAGACAAAAATAAAATATTTTGAATCAAGACTGTTCAGAATTAAAAATCAATTTATCATTATGCAAATATTTGGCGATTGTAATGGTACATAAATTATTTAAATTGACATAAATGACTTATGGATAAGCATTTAGAACTATGCAGAGACTAGTGTATATTTATATCTTCCATATCAAGATAGTAATGATATGAAACTTATACAGTAATACCTTTAATAATATCATTGGAGATTACAATGATACGAATCCTCTCTCATTAAAAACATTGTCAAGTTGCATGATTTGAAATCGGATAATGCGAAGACATAATAATTCATAACGCATGGTTAAATAAAATAATAAAATACATTTACATTGAAAACAAATATACTTACAGAGTTGTATTAGTAATGATTATGGTAAAAAAATTATTTTATGGTATATGATAGTATGTTACAGGAATCGTCGATTCCCTTATTTTGAAGCAAAACATCAATAAAACCCAAATTTCATTCTGAATTTTAAAAGTTCCAATTTTACTTTCGGATGAAAATAATAGAAAAATGAAATGACATGAGTCCCTTTTAAATATGCTTATGATTACATTATAAAATGATTTTAAGTTGATCTCCCATGATCATAATTCATCAAGCAGTGTTGGAATTTACTCCCAACTGCAAATATGAATAGCAGGACATAAAACATAAGTTCTGATATGAAATGGAAGGACAACAGAAAAAAAAAAGTTTTGGTTTGATCTTGCACTCAATAGTGCATTCAATTCTAAGTTTAAAATTCCTACAGGTAGTTTAATTCCTCATTTGGCTATAGCCCTCGCCTGATTTTCCAAATTGTGGTCTGAACCATGTTACCTTTGTGCCATAAACCATTCACCAACCACTATTACTTCTGCGCAATAGTTTGAATTTAAAAG
The DNA here is from genome assembly GCA_034641835.2 of Pinus albicaulis. Lineage (NCBI taxonomy): Eukaryota > Viridiplantae > Streptophyta > Pinopsida > Pinales > Pinaceae > Pinus > Pinus albicaulis. The sequence continues at coordinate 280,606,406 of CM076578.1, read as the reverse complement.
CACTCTATGGAAGTTTTTTGGTGGACCCCATTAGGACCACATCACCCCATCCTGCAACCAATCAACTTCATTTCGCACCATTTCTCATCTACATCAGCAGCCTTTCATTATCACGCGAAAATGGTGTCCCACCACTGCCACCTCACCTTCCCTCGGCCAATGGCGCATCATCTCACAATTTGAAAGTCTAGTCACCTGACACTTTAATCGATGCGAAAAACCTATGGAAACTTTCGCTCATTTGTTTATCACAAGGTTTTATGCTTACATCACCTGGCACAGTGTTCGATGTGATAACCCATCACATGATTTATTGAAATGTTTTGTTTAAATTTTGTAAAACCGCCGTGATGTAGTTTCCTTTTTATAAAAGTATAAACTTAGGGTTATAAATGTTTTTTGTTTTATGCGCCCCAACATATTTCCCATAGTCTTAAAACCTAATATAATATTTTATTATATTTATTGTAAACATGTAAACATGTATGTTTACAATACATATAGATAGTATGTTGTAGCGTGTGTATGTTGTGTACGAGACCAAAGTGAAGAATGTGTGAGGCAGTGTGTGTAAGAGAGTTATGTGTGTAGTAGCGTAGTGGAGTAGTGTATTTCAGAAACTAGAACAATAGATTCTGAGGATTGTATTAAGCCATTTTTTCTAATGAAAGATATTTTATTTTTTTTGCTTCACCTGCAAGATTTTTTTGTAAAATATCTATGTTGGAAGATGAAACTTTATTCCTCTATGTTGTTAGGGAATTATAAAAAATTACAACATGATATCGTAGCTATTCCAGACTCTCAGTAGTTGCTGAAGAAGCTGAAGGAAAAATAAGAAGTAGATTGCTAAAACATTTCTCCAGTAGAGTGAAGGTTCAGCAAGTCAAATATTCACAAAATAGAGTTATTGTTTGTTTTAACAATACAATCCAGAGAGCTGTAAAAGAGAAGTCTTAAGAGTTCTTAGAGATGGAGGTTATCTCTGCAGCAGTGAGAAAATTTGTTTAAGATACAGAGTCAAGTTTTTTAGCATAGTTCTGCAAGGCTAGAAATTGCAGGAGCTAGCACAAGCATGAGTACGGGAAATACTCAACTCCCATAGTTTAATGGGAATAACTATGACTATTGGGCAATCCCAATGAGAGCCCTATTTTCATCTCAAGATTTATGGAAGCTTGTTGAAGATGGTTTTGAAGAACCAACAAATGAACAAGCGTTTAATTCCTTGACACAGGCGAAGAGATTTTTTTTGAAGAGTAATGGAAATGAGTCAAAAGCCCTCTTCTATCTCTATCAAGCAGTGCATAAAAGAATAATTCCAAGAATTACAACACCAGAGAAGTCTAAGGATGCACAGGATACCCTCTAGCCAGCCTATCAAGGAATGGAGAAGGTAAAGACATCAAAGCTTCAATTAATGAGAAGAGATTTTGAAGTTATTTTCATGAAAGAGTCTGACACAATCAACTCATTCTTCATACTTTTTTATTGTGTTGGTTACCCAAATGAGATATCATGGAGAGACAGTAGAAGAAAGAAGAATAGTGGAGAAAGTATTGAGAAGCTTACCCTCAAGATTTGATGTCATAATAACAACCATTGAAGAGACAAAGGATCTCTCAATGTTTATTGTTGATGAGGTTCACTCATCATTAATGAAAAATGAACAAAGACTAAGCAGAAAAAAAAATAAATCTTTGTAATGTGTCTTCAAGACCCAAATGTTCTTTGGAAGAGGAAGAGGTCAAGGGAGATCAAACTACAGAGGAAAATGTAGAGGTAGAAGCCAGAACAGAGGAGGAAGAAACAACCCTGCAAGTACAAGTGGAAGGGGCAGCAACCAAAATCAAAATCAAAGCCAAGGTGGAAAAAATCAAGCACATGGACAAAGGTATGATAAATCCCAAGTGCAATGTCATTACTGTAAGAAGTATGGGAAGTATGCCAATGAATGTAGAAAGAAACAGAATGACATGGGTAATATACCTAGTGCTAACTTTACTAAAAAGACTCAGAGCCAAGAAAAATTGTTTTTAGAATGTAATTTGGTTGAAGAGAAGAATGAAGATATATGGTTTCTAGATTCAGGATGTAACAACCATATGACTGGACACCTCTCTATGTTTTCCATGTTAGCTGAAAATTTGAAGTCTCAAGTAACATAGGGGATAGATAGCAAAGTCTTTGTCATGGGAAAAGGCAGAATAAGTTTTTTCATAAGAAAAAGAGAAAGAAAATCCATATTAGTTGTATACTATGTACTTGGTATGAAGTGTAACCTTTTGAGCATTGGACAGCTCATTCAGAAATGCTATAATGTATTCTTTGAAGATTCTGTATGTACCATCATGGACATACCACCAAGCAATAAAAGGATTTCACAAGTGAAGATGAGAAAAAACCAGATGTTCCCTCTCAAGATGAGAGAAGATTTGAAGAAAAGAGTTGCAATGACAGTTGTGACTCAAGACAATCTCCAAAAGGAAGCAAAAGATGAAAATTGGTTATTGCATCTAAGATTTGGACATCTCAACTTTGGAGGTCTAAACTTATTCCATAGAAAAGGTATGGTAAATGGATTACCATTGATTGAGAAAATAAATAGCCTTTGTGAAGGTTGTATCTTGGGAAAACAACACGGAGAAAACTTTCCATCAGGAAACAGAATAAGGGCGAAAGCACCCTTAGAAATAGTCCATTCAAATTTGTGTGGACCATTGCAAACACCATCATTAGCAGGAAGCCACTATATGCTGACCTTTATTGATGATTACACAAGGAAAACTTGGGTATATTTCCTGAAGTTGAAGAGTGAAGTGTTTGAGAAGTTATGCCACTTTAAAGTTCTTGTTGAGAATCAAAGTGGGCAACCTATAAATTTTTTAAGGACTGATAGAGGAGGAGAATATATCTCCAAATATTTTTTGCATTTTCGCAGAGAAAATGGGATTCATAAGAAATTACAACAAGGTATACACCACAACAAAATGGAGTTGTTGAAAGAAAAAATAGACCCATCATGGATATGGTAAGAAGCATGTTGAAGGCAAAACATTTTCCAAATGAATATTGGGTTGAATTTGTAAATTGTACAGCATATGTTTTTATTATATGCCCAATAAAGAGTGTGATGAAAAGATTTCTAGAAGAAGCATGAAGTGGCATAAAACAATCTGTCACCCACATGACAGTATTTGGTTGTGTGGATTATGCACACATTCTAGATCAGCTAAGGAAGAAGTTGAACAGTAAGGGGTAGAAGTGCATATTTTTTGGATATAGTGATGAATCAAAGGCATACACACTATATAACCCATCCAAAAAGAGGTTTATGATAAGCAGAGATGTGTATTTTATTGAAGAAGAAGCTTGGGATGGAAGCATTGAGAAAATAGTGAATGTAAAAACCTATTTTTCTGAAGAAGATGATAAGGAAGAAATGGCTAAAAGAAATCCCTCATTTGCAGTACCACCTCCACCAACACAAGGACATCAAGGGACACCATAAGTTGGTATAAGAACACCCTTGAGAAGTGATGATAGTGCTTCTCCAAGCACATCACAAGGAGCATATTTGAGTTCTTGTACAAGCACAAGTTCATCAAGTGAAAGAAGAACCAGATTCAGAATTTTGAATGAAATCTATCAGTAAGAGGAAAATAATGAAGGTATGAACTCTTTATTTTCATTATATTGTCATATACAAGATCCTATTAATTTTTAAGAAGTAGTAAAAGATACGAAATAGATAGATGTTATGGATGAAGAAATAAATGCAATAGAGAAGAACAATACATGGGAATTAGTTGATCTACCAAAAGGTAAGGAAGTGATTGGTGTAAAATGGGTCTACAAGAACAAAAGGAATGTTGAAGGTAAGATTGAAAGGAACAAGGCTAGACTTGTTGTCAAAGGCTATAAGCAGCAACAAGGAAGAGACTATGAGGAAAATTTTGCACCAGTTGCAAGAATGGAAATAGTAAGAGCAGTGTCGTCCATAACATCACAATATAAGTGGAAATTTTACCAAATGGATGTGAAATCAGCATTCCTAAATGGATTATTGATGGAAGAGGTATATGTTGAACAACCTCTCAACTATGAAAAAGAAGGCAAACAACACAGAGTATGTAAATTGAAGAAAGCTATATATGGGTTGAAATAAGCACCAAGCTAAATGTCCAGTAGAATAGATGTCTATCTACTAGAAAATGGGTTTGAGAAATGTGAAGGAGAACCCACATTATACATCAAGGAAAAAAATGGTAAAATTTTCATTGTTGTTTTATATGTTGATGATGTGATATTTACAGGTAATGACGTAGAAGAATTTGAGATGACTGATATGGGATTGTTGAGATACTTCTTAGGAATAGAAGTAGAGAAAAATGAGAATAAAATTTTTATTTCTTAAACTAAATATGTAAAAGAAGTTTTGGAAAGATTTAACATGCAGGATTGTAAGGTAGGAATTACTCCTACACTGATGGGATTGAAACTGAGAAAAGAGGACAACAACAAGGTTTTTGATCCAAGTTTGTATAAGAGAATAGTTGGCAGCCTTTAGTATTTGACAACAACTAGGCCAGATATTATGCGTCGTGTAATTTTAATTTCCAGATTCATGGAAAGGCCAAAGGAGTAACATTGGCAAGCAACAAAAAGAATTTTAAGGTATGTGAAAGGAACAAAGAGTTATGGTATTTTATACACCTCTTCAGAAAATTTTGAATTAATTGGATATATTGACATTGATTGGGATGGAATTATAGATGACAGAAAAAGCACCTATGGATATGTTTTTCATGTGGGATTAGGAGGCATTTCATGGGTTTCTAAGAAACAACCAATTGTGTCTTTATGAATAGCATAGGCAGATTATGTGGCAGCTACAACAACAAAATGTCAAGAAGTATGGATAAGAAGAATGTTGCGAAGTTTTTTTCATGAACAGGTAAAAGAAAAAAAAAATTATTGTGATAATAGCTCGACAATAGTTTTATCGAAGAATTCATCGTTTGATAAAAGAACAAAACAGAGATGCAAAGTATCACTACATCATAGAATTGGAGAACAATGGAGAAGTTGTTATGAAGCATTGCAGAACACAAGCACAATTTTCTGATATTTTAACGAAACCATTGGGGTATAAAAGTTTTAACTATCTCAGGAAATGTCTGTGAATGTAAGATAATAGCAGTTGTGATTAAGGGGGGGTGTTGGAATTTACTCCCAACTACAAATCTGAAAAACAAGACACAAAAAATAAATTTTGATGTGAAATGGAAGGACAATAGCAACAACAAAGTTTGGGTTTGATCTTGCACTCTATAGTGAATTCAATTTTATGTTTAAAATCCCTACAGGTAGCCGAATTCCTCATTTGGCCGTATCCCTCTCCTGATTTTCCAAATTGTGGTCTGAACCATGTTACCAACACGCCATAAACCATTCACTAATATCCATTACTCACACACAATCGTTTGAATTTAAAAAAACTCCACACAAGTTTTTTTGTGGACCCCTTCAAGCCCAGGTCACCCCGTCCTGTAACCAATCAGTGTCGTTTCGCACCATCACGTCTACGACAACAACCTTTCATTATCATGCGATATCACTGTCCCACCACTGCCATCCCACCTTCCCTCAGCTAATGGCACATCATCGCAGAATTTGAAATTCCATTCACCCGACACTTCAATCAATGCAAAAACCCTTCGCAAACCTTCGCCTATTTATTTATCGCAAGGATTTATGCTAACGTCACCTGACACAATGTTCAATGTGATAACCTATCGCATGATTTATTACAATGTTTTGTTTAAAGTTTGTAAAACTGTCGTGATGTAATTTCCTTTTTATAAAAGTCTAGACTTAGGTTATAACTATTTTTGTCTTATGCGCCCTGACATATTTCCCATAGAGTCTTAAAACTTAATACAATATTTTACTATATGTATTGTAAACATGTATGTTTACAATACATATAGACAGTATGTTGTAGAGTGTGTATGCTGCGTAAGGAAGCACAGTGAAGACTGTATGAGGCAATGTGTGTAAGAGAGATGTGTGTGTAGCAGCGTAGTGAAGCAGTGTATTCCAGAAACCAGAACAACATATTATGAGGATTGTATTAAGCCATTTTTGTTAATGAAAGATAATTTTTTTTTTGCTTCACCTGTAAGATTTATTTGTAAAATATCTGTGTTGGAAGAAGAAACTTTATTCCTCTGTGTTGTTAGGGAATTATTAGAAATTCCAACATGATATCAGAGCCAGTCCATGCTCTCAGTAGTTGTTGAAGAAGCTAAAGGAAAAACAAGAAGTAGATTGCTGAAACATTTCTCCAGCAGAGTGAATGTTTAGCAAGTCAAATATTTACAAAACAAAGTTATTGTTTTTTTAAGAATACATTCGAGAGAACTATAAAAGAGAAGTCTTAAGAGTTCTTAGAGACAGAGGTTATCTCTCTAGTAGTGAGAAAGTTTGTTTAAGATACACTGTCAAGTTTTTTAGCATAGTTGTGCAAGGCTAGCAATAGTAGGAGCCAGCACAAACACGAGTATGGGAAATACTCAACTCCCGTAGTTCAATGGGAAGAACTATGACTATTGGGAAATCAAAATGAGAGCCTAGTTTGCATCTCAAGATTTATGGGAGGTAGTTGAATATGGTTTTGAAGGACCAACAAATGAACAAGCATTTAATGACTTGACATAGATAGAGAATAATTTTTTGAAGAGTAATAGAAAGAAGGACTCAAAGGCCCTATTCTATCTCTATCAAGAAGTGCATGAAAGAATATTTCCAAGAATTGCAGCAACAGAGAAGTCCAAGGATGCACGGGATACCCTCTAGAGAGCCTATCCAGGAATGGAGAAGCTAAAGACAGCAAAGCTTCAATTAATGAGAAGATATTTTGAAGTTATTTGCATGAAAGAGTCTGATACAATAGACTCATTCTTCACACTGTTTATTGGGTTGGTTACCTAAATGAGCTCTCATGGAGAGACAGTAGAAGAAAAAATAATAGTGGAGAAAGTATTGAGGAGCTTACCCTCAAGATTTGAAGTGATAGTAATAACCATTCAAGAGACAAAGGATCTCTTAATTTTTACTATTGATGAGTTTCATGTATCATTAATTACCCATGAACAAAGGCTTAGCAAAACAAAAAAGTCATCTTTTGAGCATGCCTTCAACACCCAAATTTCCTTTGGAAGAGGAAGGGGTAAAGGAGATCAAACTACAGAGGAAAAGGTAGAGGCAGAAGCCAGAAAAGAGGAGGAAGAAACAAGCCTACGAGTACAAGTGGAAGGGGAAGCAACCAAAATCAGAATCAATGCCAAGGTAGCAGCCAACAAGGTGGAAAAAATCAAGCACATGGACAAAAGTATGATAAATACCAAGTCCAATGTCATTACTGTAAGAAGTATGTTCATTATGCCAATGAATTTAGGAAGAAACAGAGTGACATGGGTAATAGACCCAGTGCTAAATTTACTAAAGAAACTCAGAGCCAAGAAAATTTGTTTTGAGAATGTAATTTGGTTGAAGAGAAGAATGAAGATATATGGTTTCTAGATTCAGGATGTAGCAACTATATGACTGGAAACATCTCTTGTTTTCCATGTTAGATGAAAATGTGAAGTCTCAAGTAACATTGGGGATAGATAGTAAATTCTCTGTCATGGGGAAAGGCAGAGTAAGTGTTTTAATAAGAAAAGGAGAAAGAGTATCAATATCAGATGTATACCATGTACCTGGTATGAAGTGTAACATTTTGAGCATTGGACAGCTCATTCAGAAAGGCTACAATGTATTCTTTGAAGATGATGTGTGTACCATCATGGACATACCACCAAGTAATCAAAGGATTGCACAAGTGAAGATGACAAGAAACAGAATGTTCTCTCTCAAGATGAGAGAAGATTTTAATAAAGGTGTTGCAATGATAGTTATGACTCAAGAGACTTTCCAAAAGGAAGAAAAACATGAAAACTGGTTATGGCATCTGATATTTGGACATCTCAACTTTCGAGGTCTGAACTTATTGCATAGAAAAGGTATGGTAAAGGGATTACCATTGATTGAGAAACTAGAAAGCCTCTGTGAAGGTTGTATTTTGGGCAAACAACACAGATAAGGTTTTCCATCAGGAAATAGCATAAGGGAAAAAGCACCCTTAGAGATAGTCCATTCAGATTTGTGTGGACCAATGCAAACACCATCATTAGCAGGCAACCACTATATGCTGACCTTTATTGATGACTACACAAAGAAAACTTGAGTATATTTCCTGAAGTTCAAGAGTAAAGTGTTTGAGAAGTTCTGGCACTTTAAAGCTCTCGTTGAGAATCAAAGTAGGCAACATATAAAATTAAGGACTGGTAGCGGAGGAGAATATGTCTCCAAATATTTTCTACATTTTCGCAGAGAAAATGGGATTCATAAGAAATTACAGCAAGGTATAGACCATAGAAAAATGGAGTTTCTGAAAGAAAAACAAAACCATCATGGATATGGTAAGAAGCATGTTGAAGGAAAAACATTTTCCAAATGAATATTGGGCTGAAGTTTTACATTGTGCAACACATGTTTTGAATAGATTTCCAATAAAGGGTGTGATGAACAGAGTTCCAGAAGAAGCATGGAGTGACATAAAAAAATATGTCACCCACGTGAGAGTATTTGGTTGTGTGGCTTACGCACACATTCCAGATCAGCTAAGGAAGAATTTGGATAGTAAGGAGGAGAAGTGCATATTTTTTGGATATAGTGATGAATAAAAGGCATACACACAATATAACCCATCCACAAAGAAGTTTATGACAAGAAGAGATGTTCAGTTTATTGAAGAAGAAGCTTGGGATGGAATCATTGAGAAAACAATTAATGTAAAAATCTGTTTGTCTCAAGAAGATGATGAGGATGAAATGGCTGAAAGAAATCCCTCATTAGCATCACCACCTCCACCAACACACGGACAAGAAGGGACACCACAAGCTGGTATAAGAGAACCCTTGAGAAGTGATGAAAATGCTTCTCCAAGCACATCACAAGGAGCAGATTTGAGTGCTTGTACAAGCACAAGTTGATGAAGTTAAAGAAGAACCAGATTCATAAGTCTGAATGAAATCTATGAGCAAGAGGCAAATAATGAAGGTATGAACTCTTTATTTGCATTATATTTTCATATAGAAGATCCTATTCATTTTGAAGAAGCAGTAAAAGATAGGAAATGGATAGAGGCTATGGATGAAGAAATAAATGCAATAGAGCAGAACAATACATGGAAATTGATTGATCTTCCAAAAGGTAAGGAAGTCATTGGAGTAAAATGGGTTTATAATACCAAAAGCAATGCGGAAGGTAAGATTGAAAGGCACAAGGCTAGACATGTTGTCAAAGGCTATAAGCAGCAACAAGGAAGAGACTATGAGAAAATGTTTGCACCAGTTGCAAGAACAAAAACTGTAAGAGAAGTGTTGTCCATAGAAACACAACATAAGTGGAAAGTTTACCAAATGGATGTGAAATCAGCATTCCTAAATGGAGTATTGATGGAAGATGTATATGTTGAACAAACTCTGGGCTATGAAAAAGAAGGCAAAGAGCACAATGTATGCAAATTGAAGAAAGCTCTATATGGGATGAAACAAGCACCAAGAGCATGGTACAGTAGAATAGATGCCTATCAAATGGAAAATTGATTTGAGAAATGTGAAAGAGAACCCACATTAAACATCAAGGAAAAATATGGTAAGATTCTCATTGTTGTTTTATATGTTGATGATGTGATCTTTATAGGTAATGATGCTTACCTTATTGAAAATTTTAAAACAGTCATGAAAGAAGAATTTGAAATGAATGATATGGGATTACTGAGATACTTCTTAGGAATAGAAGTAGAGAAAAATGAAAATAAATTTTTCATTTCTCAAGGTAAGTATGTAAAGTAAGTTTTGGAAATATTAAACATGCAGGATTGCAAGGTAGCAACTACTCCTACAATGATGGGATTGAACTGAGCAAATAAGATAGCAGCTAGGATTTTAATACAAGTTTATATAAGAGCATAGTTGGAAGATTTATGTATTTAACTGCAACTAGGCCAGATATTATGCATCCTGTAAGTTTAATTTCCAGATTCATGGAAAGGCCAATGGAGGAACATTGGCAAGCACCAAAGAGAATTTTAAGGTATGTGAAAGGAACAAAGAGGTATGGTATTTTATACACCTCTTCAGAAATTTTTGAATTAATTGGATATACTAACAGTGATTGGGCTAGAAGAATAAATGACAGAAAAATCATCTCTGGATACGTTTTTTCATATGGGATCAAGAGCCATTTCATGGGATTCTAAGAAACAACCAATTGTGGCTTTATGAATAGCAGAGGCAAAGGATGTGGCAGCTACAAGAACAACATGTCAAGCAGTATAGATGAGAAGAATGTTGATAATTTTTTGTCATAAATAGGTAAAAGACAAAACAATTTATTGTGATAATAACTTAGCAATAGCTTCAGTGTTTCATAAAAGAACAAAACACATTGATACAAAGTATCACTACATCAGAGAATTGGTGAACAATGGAGAAGTTGTTTTGAAGCATTGTAGAACACAAGAACAGTTTGCTGATATTTTAACAAAACCATTGGGGCATAAAAGTTTTAACTATCTCAGGAAATGTCTGGGGATGCAAGATAACAACAATTATGATTAAGGGGGAGTGTTGGAATTTACTCCCAACTACAAATCTGAACAACAGGACATAAAACATAAGTTTTGATGTGAAATGGAAGGACAATAGTAACAAAAACGTTTTGGTTTTTTCTTGCACTCAACAGTGCACTCAATTTTATGTTTAAAATCCCTATAGGTAGCCGAATTCCTCATTTCACCATAGCCCTCTCCTGATTTTCCAAATTGTGGTCTAAACCACATTACCTCCACGCCATAAACCATTCACCAACTGCCATTACTGTCGCGCAATCGTTTGAATTTAAAAACAATCCATGTAAGTTTCTTGGTGGACCCTGCCAGGTCCACGTCACCCTGTTCTTCAAGCAATTGGCCTCATTTCGCAACATTTCACGACTACGTCAGCAACCTTTCCTTATCACGCGATAGTGCTATCCCACCACCACCAGCTCACTTTCCCTCGACCAATGGCGCATCATAGCACAATTTGAACATCCGGTCACCTAGCACTTTAATTGATGCAAAAACCCTTTGCAAACTTTCTGTCGTTTGTTTATTGCAAGGTTTTATGCTTACGTCACCTAGCACAGTGTTCGAGGCAATAACCCATCTTATGATTTACTGTAATGTTTTGTTTAAAGTTTGTAAAACTTCCGCGATGTAATTTCCTTTTTATAAAAGTCTAGACTTAGGGTTATCAATGTTTCTGTTTTATGCACCTCGACATATTTTCCATAGAGTCTTAAAACTTAATATAATATTTTATTATATGTATTGTAAACATGTATGTTTACAATACATATCGACAGTGTGTTGTGGAGTGTGTATGTTGCGTGCGAGAGCAGAGTGAAGACTCTATGAAGCAATGTGTGTAAGAGAGATGTGTGTGGCACAATGTATTCCAGAAACCAGAACAACAGAGTCTGAGGATTTTACTAAGCCATTTTTGTAAATGAAAGACATTTTTTTTTGCTTTACCTGCAAGATTTGTTTGTAAAATCTATGTTGGAAGAGGAAACTTTATTCCTCTGTGTTAGGGAGTTATCAGAAATTCCAACAAGCGGTAATGTAGTAATTGTTAGTCATTACTTACTAATATTAAGGAATGGAGGTGGACTCATTGTTGTTATTCCAGAAAAATCACAATTACAGTATTTAGAATTTTGTAAGTTTAATTAACTATTAACCTCTAAATTTCTATTTCTGCCAAATATTTTTAGATGTTTGGTTATTAATCTGTTTGCTTATATTAGAGAAAAAACCTTGTAACAAAATGTTTATATATATATATATATATATATATATATATATATATATATATATATATATATATATATATATATATATATATATATATATAAAAGAAAAACAAACTTGTAACAAATTGCTTAATGATCTATAAAGTGTAAACTTCCATTTTTGCCAATATATGATTATTAATCTGTTTATGAGAAACACAAACTTATGACAAAACAAAAAATATTTTAAAACATACTCCAAGTCAATATCCAAATGTTAAAAACAATATATATATATATATAGAAATAATATTTCAACTAATCTTACCTAATTTCTTTTCAAGTGACATAGACCTAATCAATCCAACATTAAAATTAAAAGTAGAAACAGCTGACACTTGTTAAACCGACTCCAGTTAGCGAGCATTATTCACTGCAAACAGAAACCAATATAGCTCGACAATATAATGAAAATTTAGAAAGGAAAATCCTCGACACATACTTGGGTGTTTGATCTACCTCTAACTTCAATTTGGAAACTAGTCTTCTGTATTATGGACACTATAACCAGACAGGCACATACATGCATATGACCAACAGTACATCCAGTGCAGATGCAGCGCCCGTATTTGGGAAGTTCAATGACGCTCGGAGTTCCCTCAAACACTTCAGCGAATCCATTAAAAAAATGTTGTCTTTTATTATTCCAGGCTTCTAGATTTGGCGAAGTGCTTGAGGGAACTCCCGGCTTTGAGAACTAGTGACATGCCGACATGTTATTTTGATCTGCCGTGTTCACTGGCAAGACTAATCGGCTTCTGTAACCACCATTAAATACTATTCAACTGCGCCTGGTCCCGTCACGATATGGCAGCATAAGGGATGTTCACTCTCAGTTTGTTCATCCCCAGTATCCCGAGGGCCAAACCAAAACAACACACATCCATTGCACTTGGACGCAAGCTAACATTCATTGAATTTGAATCAATTTTCATCATATTCTTATTTCCCATTCAAGGTGTACAATTTAAATGGACATTATCATTCTCTTCAACTAATGTGCTTTCGGTATAAGGAACCATAGGCACCCGATTCAGATGAAAAGAATAAAATTAGTCTAATTCATTTTAACTTTGGTTTTACCAAAGTTGTCTTTAGAGGATCAAATCTAATTCATTATAATTTTCGTATTATAATTTTGGTTTTAGAAGGATTAATATTTTCTAGAGTTGTTTTTAGTGTGATTTTTTGAAGATTTCTTCTGGTGGATTTTTTCTGGTCTAATTTCTTTAAAATCGGGCAGGAATTTATTGAAAACAAAAATTTGATGGGTAGCTTGCACAATCCAAGTGTGTTTGGGGTTTTTTTAGAGTGTTAAATCTATATTTACAATTAAAAAAACTACTTTAAATAACAGAAATCAAGATTTTACCTCAATTTTTTTCACGGGAAACTACAAAAAGTCACAGTAAAACTACTCCAATTTTTTTTTACTTTAAAAAAATACGAACTTAAAAAACTAATAATCTTTAAGTGTGATTTTTTATAAAAATTTTGAGATCTATTCTCTAATCTAATTTATCTAAAACCCATTTTTTTAAAAATTAAAATCATAAATTTAACAAGTCAAAATTTTTATTATTATTATTATATTATTATAAATTGACATAATTTCAACCCATATATATTCCATATTAAATATTAAATAGAAAGTGTTGGGAAATTACACTTTCTTATCATTGACATGTATTCAAAGCAACTTTGAGTAAGCATCCGAGTGTGCGACTCGGGTGAATTAGTGTCTTTATTATATGGTTAATATCATAATAGGTATATATCATAATTATTTTGTTAACGGTGCGAAACAAGACATCACAACACTTATTCCATATTAAATTAGAAAGTGTTGGGAAATTACATTTGATATTTATTCAAAGAAATTTTGTTTAAGCATGTAAGCATTTGAGTGTGTCACTGGGGTGAATTAGTGTTTAATATCATAAGAGGTATATATCATAATTATTTTTATATTTTAATTGTGTTAAAAGAAATTAAAATTAAAAAAAAAATTATATATGAATTTAAAAATAAAATAGATAAAAATACATTATTTTTATATTATTTAAAAAATAAAATAAAATAAATAAAAATATATTATTTTAATAATACTCATAAATTTAAATATAAAATCACATTTTCTTAAAATTTCGTGATAATATCCACCTAAATATCTTATAAATAATAGCTTCCTAACATTTTAGTTTTTTTTTTTTTAAATGTCATCATAAAAAGATAAGATCACAGGATAAAATGGCACTATCTCCTCCAATATCGTTTATAATCACATATCAGATCTACATTTAAAAATTTATAACAATATATAAACTTAAACAAAACTATGGATATGGAGAAAATATTCATCATAAGCGTTTTATAAAAATAAAATTCAAATCAATTAAATTTACAGTTTTTAAAATTATATAAATTAAAGTTATTTAAAGTAAATTTTAACATCATTATTTATTATATATTAAATAAAATATTGATATCACAATGCTAACCCATCATATGATGTTCCAAAATACTGTTATATCACATACTACAATTATACTATTGATTATATTATCAATTTATATAACGGTAATTTTCTGTTTATAATTTTAAATATTTCTAAATCATTTTAACCCAGATATTTCTGAAATCTCAAAGTCATCATCAAATTTTGCATTCAATCTTTTAATGTTTATAGTTTTAAATATTTCCAAATCAGTTTAACGAAGATATTTCTAAATCTCAAAAAAGTCATGATCAAATTTTGCATTAAATCTTTTACAGTGTTTTTCATTTTTATTGTTCTTTGAGATAGAGGTTTTGGAGTGAAAACGATTAAACTAATGAATTATACCAAAAACGTATTTCAAACTTATTTTATTTTAACATGCCGTTTTCATAAATCGTTTATCTATTAATATATTATTGTGATGTTTAAAATAAAACTTTAAATAATATATAAAAAACAAAATATTATTTTAATAAAAAAATAATAATTATAATTTTTTTGAAATTGAAAATTAATTTTTGAATTTTAAAAATTTTAATGTCTGATTTTTTATTGACTAATTTTATGTGGTTTACGATGAATTTGTCATAATTAAAAATAGTGTACAAATGTTAAAAACACATTCCAAACCTATCATCTTATAAATTAATATTTTCCTATAATTAATATTTTCTTTCCATTTATTGTTATAGTATTTATTAACCTATAATCATTCATTTCTTGCTTTCTATTAATTGTTGTATTCTTTTTAATAAATATCTCATGAACATACTTTGATGGGGCTTTGGATGCACATAATAGGCGTGGTTCTAGATTCATAATACATTTAAATGACATCAAATCTCTAGAATATTATATGTATCTGCAATGTGCCAAACAATTATGTTGAGTTAAGTGCTTTTAAATTCCTTTTATGTTGGCTCATTCACTTGGGGATTGTTCAAATTCATTTTTTTAATAACTTTATGAAATGTCAAAATCATATTTTGTTTTCTATCATTAAAGAAATTCTCCATTCAAAAATGTCATTTAATCTTATTACTCCGTGTCATTTTTTATTTTTTATCTTATTACTCTGTGTCATATCTAAAGAGGGCTTTCAGCAAGATATAGACATATCGTGCATAACCGAGACATTTGATGATACAGAGTATGTGTCACACAACAAACCTTAGAAACTATAATTTGTTAGTGTAACTTTTTTTTATTTTTAATTTTTGTGTTTTTACTCCTCTTACCCGGTGTACACAGTGACTTTCGTAAAATTGTGTATCTGATATATCATCTATTTTGAGACAGTTTTCTGAACTATGGTATATTTCGGTAATTTTCTCTTTTTGGGGAAGGCCTCTGGTACTTCATGTACATATTGTTTGTGTGACTATGTTTGTGGTTCTATCGCACGTGTTGCTTTTTTGTGGGGTGTTGTCATTCTTGGTGAGCTTATTATATATTTTGAATGGTTAAACGCATATGCTGTAACATTTTATTTTCTGATTAAAATTTTTGAACATGTTGATTTTTTTTTAGGGCTGTTGTCATTTTTGGTGAGCTCACTCTATATTTTGAATGCTTAAACCCATAAGCATATGCTATGTAACATTTTATTTCTTTATTAAAATGTTTGATTTTTCCTTTGAAAATAAAAACCATGTTTTTATTTTCAATAACGATCTAATAAAAAGGTGTCCTCATAAATTAATTATCATATATATATATATATATATATATATATATATTAATATTTTCTTTCGATTCATTATCATATTTATTTTTAACAATAACTATTTATTAACCTATAATCATTCACTATTTGCTTTCTATTAATTGTTATTTTATTTCTAATAACAATGTTTTTTCACTTTTTTTCATGAATATATTTTATTAATCATAATATTTTCTCACAGTTTAATTATTTAATTTTTTCCTACAATTTTTCATAAAAATATATTATCATGTACCAATAGATTATTACCAGTTTTATTTTCCGTCCACCAAAGTTATGGTGCTTAAATCATGCACTTAATATAACTAAGTTATATGATCACATTCACTCCATAAAGGTTCTATATATTTTGCACAAAAACTTAGGTACTAAGCAACAATGCTACATATTACACTTGTTAATTCATATTACCACATCAAAAATGTGAAATTCGAATAAGATAAACCTATACGAGTTTTTCATAGAAAAAAAAGTCATTTTCATGTATTTTCTTTCTTAATTTACCTTTTTATTTTCTTTTCAATACATTTGGATTCCTAATAGATACTAATTTTTATTAAAGCTAAGAATTTTTTTATTAGAATATATTGTATATAAAATGTTTTCAGGACTTGTAGTTGGTTAAACATGTCTTAATAAAAACTATAAATAATATACGAAATATGTATAATATGTGTAATTGGTTAAATAATGACCTATTTAAAATCATCAATAACATGAATCTTTTTTCTCTTTGAAATGGTGTTGTAACACCCTCCTCCCATATTTACCCAAGCTGGTCCACTGCGGTAAACATGTGACGAGATACTACCATGATGTGATTCAACCTCCCAGGTCACCATAAGTAAGTGGAACTAACATAACACAATCAAACTAACCTTATACACGTGCTATAGAACCTTCAGGATCCAACCCACCCTTCTAGGACATAAACCCCTGAGGAAACTTAACTTTTCACTGGTCTAACACCCTAGTCGCTCCCTTGAGAAGCCATGCATGCGAATTTAGGCCTCCAATCGCTCCCACAACAAGGGAAAGCCAACGATTGTGGACCTTTTCAACTAGTTATATGCTAGCGACCCCCAATTATGTGCCACGTTTTCTGGGCTAAGACTTTTGCGACTGCCCAAAACTTCATGAAAACTTCAGAAATGATGAATAACACTGAGAAAAAGGTACTACTAAATTTTTTTGATTAATGAATAGACTAGAACCACACTTGCCATGATATACATTTCGTCAAACATGTCACAAACATGCATTGTACATGTCTTAAAAACATATTTGAGCATAGGAATCTCATACTTATCTAAGATTCGCTAAGAAGCATTAATGCTTTATCACATTAGTTGCATTATCATCTGTTATGTCATCTATTCATTGTCCATTCATTTACGAATCAAAGCATGATGATATCTATACATCATTATTGTCATAAAAAATACTCATAACCAACATATAAAAAATAGAAATAAGAAGGATATGTCAGTCATAAAATCCACATATAAACCAATACATTTTGCACATGAAAATCTAAGGAGAAGAAAATCTTATTAATGAATGATTAGGCCAACCAAATTGGCTACTTCCATGTACCACCTGACCATAGATTGGATGACACAAATATTATTTGAACCAATCACCCCTGTGCCATATTCCAAGCATGAATGTGGGACTCATAACCAGAAATGAACCGAGGTTTCCTGATGCTAAACCACCTCACTAATAGAAATAGGTTTTACTGCAATCCCCGCTGGATCGCTAGGCCCTAAACAGACATGGATGCCATTTGATCTCTCCACCTAAACCATGAGGAATTTATCTATCTCAACCTCTTGGCTTTACCGTGTATCCTGCCATTACCGATAAAGGGATTCCTAGGCCTATGAGTTCTTCACCCTCTGGGATTTACCATGTAACCAATCCCAGGATTCCTAGGCCCAATCAAGGATACTCACCACTGAGATTTATTGTGTATCCTGACATTCACCAGTCAAGGGATTCCTAGGCTCAATCAACGTGTTCACATATAGGATTTATCATGTATCCCATCTAAGTATTCTTAAGCCTTGTGAATAGTCCTAAGACCACCCCACTCAGCTTCGATTTCATTAGGCACTCTAGCTCAACCAAATACAAGAGAACCCACCACACCATGTCTATCCAGAAATCGAACAGATAGGTTGAAGAGCATTGTCACACCTAGAAAACCATGCCAATGAGAGAAGAGAACCAAGAAAACATATGCATTGCCATGCATGCAAAAAATATCAAGGAATCATATATGCAAATTGATACCTACAAGTAATCTAGTTGTAGCTACTTGATCCTACTCTTCCTTGCTTGATCTTTGACTCCTGTTGTCTTCTTTTCCTTTCTTGATCCAACCCTAGAATGCGTATAGTTTTGTATAATTATCCCCAAAATTATTTTAAAAATAAATACTTATTATGCTTTAGCCCAAAAAAAATAAGGGCGCATAAAACATGAAATGTTGGATTCGCCTCCGCATTTACTTGTCTGGATAGTTTTTGTTTATATTCACCCCAATTTACTAAGCTCGAGGGTTTTGGAACTGCATTCGCCCCAATATCTAGTATGGCTGTAGGGTAAAGCTTGCCTCTGGACTGGAGTCGACAATGGAGTCTTCTTCTGGGTCTGGAAAAGAGGGGTCTGCTCATATCAATCCAGCAACCCTTCGGCCACATATGGATCCGCCATAGAAATGGGTGAATAGGGCTGCTGGGGCTGCGTTTTTTTTTGAGGTGCTTGGTCATATGGGTGGAATTTTCCAAACCCAACATGGAATGATGTTGTTGCTACTGTTGCCCTTGGTTGGCCCGGTTTGTGTTGGCCCATGGTTCCTAGATCCTACTTTCCTCCTCCTCCTGCCAGATGGGGGCCTGGACCATGGGTTTCAAGACCCTGGGCCTTGCTTAATCTTTGAGGCCTAGCCAATTTTGATTTAGTGGCTAGGAATTTATTGTTTATTGGGCGTGTGTTTGAATCTATTGCTTGATCTTTGCAAAAGCTAGTCATTCAGTTTGAAAATGGCTTGGAGTTATATGGCTGCGTTCTTAGCAATTATTGTTGTACTCGGATGGGCTGAATATGCCACAGCAGCATCTGCCGAATATGTGTGTGATCCCTTGAGATTTCAAGCTTTGGGATTGAATATGAAGGATCCAGCATATTGTGATAAATCATTTCCATTTTCAGAGCGTGCAAAAGACTTGGCGAGTAGGTTGACTTTGGCTGAGAAAGCTAACCAGATGGGTAACATTGCTACTAGAATACAAAGGCTCAGAGTTCCCAAATATGAATGGTGTTCTGAGGCATTGCATCGAGTGTCTAACATTGGTCCTAGCTATGTATATAATGCCCTGATTAGCGCTTTTTGCAAAGCAGGCAAAGGGTCCAAAGCTGAAATTCTTGCTGCCTTTATGGAGAGGAATGAATTCCTTCCAGATGTGGTTACTTAAAATACTTTGACCAACTATCACTCCAAGGAAGGCCATTTGAATGAGGATCAGAGGTTGTTTCTTAAAATGAAAAATAAGGGTATTGTTCCTAACAGCTATAGTTACAATGAGATAATTGTTGGCTTCTGTAAGGCAAACAAATTGGATAAAGGCTATCTGCTAGTATCTCAAACGATGGAGGTTGCTGGCTCAAGTGATGTTGTTTTATACAACACACTTATTAATGCACTTTTCAAACTTCGTAGAACTGGTACTGCTTATAAGCTACTGAGTGAAATGTTACAGAAAGGTATTGTTCCAGATATTGTTACCTACACTACGCTGATAAATGGGTTTTTTGAAGAAGGTCATCCTGACCTCGCAAAGGAGCTTTTCCATGAGATCTGGACGAAAGGTTTTACGCTTGATGTGATTACCTATACCACTATGATTAATCACTTCTGCAGGATGGGTAGGACTGACAGGCCTATGATCTACTATGTGATGGTAAGAAAAGGAATTAATCCTGATGGGGCTTCATACAATGCTTTAATAAATGGGCTTTGGAAATCATTTAGAATAAGTGAGGTTGTTGAAATTTTTGAAGAAATGATAGAGCTTGGTTGCTATCTGGATGAGCATACTTATAGTCTGGTCATTGGAGGTCTTTGCCGAGAAGAAAAGCTGAGCAAAGCTTGTAAACTTTGGGATCAAATGATGGAGAAAGGCTTCATCCTTGATTCAAGCACTCATGAAATTTTGGTCGACACCGTTCGAAGGAAGGGCATGATTGAAGGGAATACAAAATGGGTTACTATTATAACTTTCAATATTTTGTGTACAATACATGTTCTTTGTATCACACATCACTCTTCCTACTAGATGACAATAGGGATCCTTTTAAATGTTTCTTCACAATTTATGCGTAAATAACTAGAGATCAAAATTAACTCCTCTTTGAACAAGCTTATGCTAAGAACTTGAGATCAAAATTATCTATCTTCATTTTTCCCGTTGAACAATTTTTTCAATTAAAATTTGGTTCATGGCTTTCTTTAATTTGTATATATTTACTTATTTTTATGGTGAAGCTCTTGTAAAGGCTGGAGTTCTAGGATAGAGAATGGGTTGTCGTTCAATCTTGCTTAGTTTCTAAGCAAGAAATATTTCAACAAGGGGTTTTCAAACATTCTAATTAGACAGAAGTACACTCATGGGCATGACTACCGTACTGTTTCTCCTCGGTCAAATAGGTTTAGATGATACTTATATTTGCATTTAAGTGTCTTCTACCCAAAATGTTTTTCTTAGTTCCTAGTAGTATGGAGAAAATCCAATAAGAGAATTCCTAAATCCTGTTTGGGACTTGTAATGTAGGTAGAGATACATTTGTCTTTATGGTGGCAGATATTTCGCAGAAGGTTGGCCATGATGATGGCATTTTTGAATTGGATGGGGATGAATACAGTGGTTCACAATGGCCCTGGGATGCATGCTAGCTAAAATTTCCTCACTCAACCGTATAAGTAGTCTTTCTTCTAACCATGGTCATCAAGACTACTTTTCTACTTTTCAAATGTTTTTACTCATTTGCTTGTGTTTTAAATTTTCCATTGTGCCAGAATTTAATGGAAAGCTACTGTTGTCCAATGTATGGATTTTTATTTCAATTCTTCTGCCCGTCACTATTTCTTTTTATTTTTCTTTACCCAAAAGAAAAAATTCATTCATATTTATGAATACACATGTTACTGTCCACCCATGACTGATCATAAAAAAATTTCCCTAACGGACCTTTTACCATACTGGCTCCGAGACTCTCCTTTCTTACCTAAAATCAAACTTAGAAGTTACAAAAAAACTGAAAATTTTCTTCATACGTTAACTCAAAACTAGTACAAGCTACCCAAAATAGGACTGACTTAGATTTTTTGGTACATAGGCTTAAAAAGAAATATAGTCTCCATTGAAACATTGTTAGCTAAAAAGATCAGAAACTAAAGGTGAAACTCCATGGCCTCAGGATCTTGGCTATCCCTGAATTCATAAAGCCAAAAGAGGCAGAATGCATTGTCTATGCTTCCTTTGATAGCTCATCTGCTTTCTGATTCAAATTTCTGTAGACATGCCTGAAGGAGGTCCATTGAAAAAATTGTGAAGTGTTTTAAATCTCTTGCAACAAAGGAAAAAGGAATGCATTCTCCATCACAGTTTTTTTGCATGATGAATCAATCACTATTTTAGAATCTCCCTTCACCTGATTTTTGTTTATACCCTTCTTGTTAGCAAGGTATACAAGATTCCAAAGTGCAGTGAACTCTGATTTTTTGTTTGTACCCCTTCCAGGGGCATACGGAATATGGAAATAACTGTTATGGTTCAAGTGTAAGACTACCCCAACCCCGCATTTGGCGGGTCTCCCTCGCATGCGCCATTGAAGAATCCCCATGGAATGTCCAAGACCGTGGCATGATTAGCAACACTCTTTGTTTCCTCTGTTTTCACTCCATACTATGCTCTTTGGAAAGCTTTTCAATGAGACCTATTGTTACCACTGTAGGGACTTCCTTATCCTAAAAGATACTGGAATTGCGAGCCCACCATAAACCATAAAAATTGGAAAGCATCCATATGTTTACTGGGCATGTCTTTGAATCTATTGCTTGATATTTGCAAAAGTTAGTCATTTAGTTTGACAATGGCTCAGAGTTATATGGCTTCGTTCTTAGCAATTATTTTGTACTCGGATGGGCTGAATATGCCACAGCAACGTTTGCCGAATATCTGTGTGATCCTTTGAGATTTCAAGATTTTGGATTGAATATGAAGGATTTGGCACATTGTGATAAATCATTGCCATTTGTAGGGCGTGCAAAAGACTTTGGCGAGTAGGTTGACTTTGGCTGAGAAAGCTAACCAGATGGGAAACACTGCTATTGGTATACAGAGGCTGGGAGTTCCCAAATATGAATGGGTGTCTGAGGCATTGCATGGAGTGTGTAACGTTGGACCTAGTGTCAAATTCAAAGGCCCTGTGTCTACTGCAATGAGCTTTCCTCTTGTCATTTTAAAAGCTGCTTATTTTAATGAAACTCTATGGAGAACCATTGGAGAGGTAAGTACTAATTTTTTATTAATCAATATACATTTTAGCACCTAGTGCCCAATCAAAAATTTCAATTCTAGACTATTTTTGAAAGGATCTATGGGATGAAAATTAAGACTTTGAATTGAATAGAATAGAATTGAATGCAAGTGGCGTCCACTGAAGCACGAGCCATGCACAACATTGGCTTGGCAGGCTTGACATATTGGAGTCCTAACATTAATGTTTTAAGAGATCCAAGATGGGGTCGTGCCCTAGAAACTCTGGGAGAGGACCCTTTTGTTGTTGGCAGATATGCTATGAACTATGTCAGAGGTTTGCAGGATCACCCAGATCCTTCAACTGGTAAATTGAAAGCTGTTACCTGTTGCAAACATTACACTGCTTATGATCTCGACCAATGGAACAACTACACTCGTTATGACTTTAATTCACAGGTGCGTAATTGATGACAATTATAAGCCTGTATGAAAGAAATAAATTATACCGATTTAATTTTGAGTGTGAAAGTATAACATTAAATTTGAATTGATTTTGATTCTGATTGGAATGGATGCAGGTCACTCAATAGGACATGATGGATACTTTCCAGCCTCCTTTTGAGGCATGCATTAAAGATGGGGATGTTATTAGTGCAATGTGTTCTTGCAATCAGATTGATGGAATTCCCAGCTGGGTAGATCCGAAGCTTTTGGGTGAAACCATCAGAGGGGAATGGAATCTCAATGGGTAAGAAAACAGTGATATTAGTATTGATTACTTTAGAAATTCAAAGCTATGATTATGGTACACTTCAACTGGTTTCCATGATTCTAACTTATGTTTCTTAGGTACATTGTGTCTAACTGTGACTCTATTGAAGTATTATATGATGACCAAAACTACAAAGCAACTCCAGAAGACACAGTGGCATATGTTTTGAGAGCAGGTTTGAAATATAGACAATGTTGCAATGGTTTATATTCTTCTCAGTCTAGTGTCTCATAGCAATGAATAATTCACTCCATTTCATGGTTTTTTTCCTTTGATTCGGGATTGGAATTGGATTGTGGATTGATCTATTCGGATTATCTCGAATCTGCAGTTCTGCAGAGGAAGGCTAGGGAATCAGATATGGATAAAGCTTTGATAAACATGTACATCGATTTGATGAGATTAGCTTTCTTTGAGGTAGATGAGTGTTATGCCAATCTGGGGCCCAAGGATGTCTGCAGTGCTCAAAATCAAGAGTTAGCTATTGAAGCAGCTAGGGAAGGTATAGTTCTTCTGAAAAATGATGGATCATTGCCCCTATCAATAACTGAGATTAAACATTTGGCTATGATTGGACCTCATGCTAATGCCAGCAAACCTATGATAGGAAAATATGAAGGTACATTTTATGTTTGTCTTTCATTTGAATTACAACTGATAACTCTCTAGATTTATGAAGTTTTGAAAGTGAAATTATTAAGGGTAGGGTAATGGTATGTTGTTGCATTGTAGGGCTTCCTTGTTAATACATCTCACCTGTACATGGGTTGGGAAAATATGCTAAATCTGTATATTGACCTGGATGCTTGGACGTGGCATGTAACGATTTAGGTTTGATATATGCAGCAGTAAAGGCAGCCAAAGAAGTTGATGCAACTATTCTGGTTATGGGGTTAGATCTAAATCAAGAGGCAGAATCAGATTCTATTGTTACCTGGATATCAAATGGAACTTGTAACTTCAGTGGCCACTACTTCGAAAGGACCAGTTATAAGGGTCATCATGTCTGGAGGTGGAGTGTCCATTGAGAGGAGGATTTTGATATAAAAATTTCTTAAACATGTCCCATGATCCATTGTCACATCGGTTTCGAACCTCTTCTTGTGTTCGTGACCCATTTTTTTCAACCAGCATCACCATATAGAAATTTGGATCAACAGGATTGGGTAAAACATGTCCTTTTAGGCCAAGGTTTGGTTTAGGTATAATTCGAAAAACCACATCACTTGTACCCAAATTGATTGCAAGGTCTCTAGGATGATTCAAAGCTAAACCTGCCAATCTATTTGGATTGTCTCGAAACCACTGGATAACCAAATAATTTTTTTCAAACATGAATTTGTCTACAAAATATGACCTTAAATTACCAGCAATAACATATGATGGAGCCAATGGTTCAAGTTTATTTTCCAAGTTTGGAGCAGTGGCCTACAAGGCTTCCTTAGACCAATTTATTTCTCTTAGATCCGTCAAATTCATCCTTGCTCCATCGGTTTCATCAATATTGGCATAGCCACCAATAAAAAGGGATGTCATGAAAGAAATTACAAGAGAAATTATTTCAGTGTTATCATAAATATCCTTGTTTTTATGATATAATTTCCATATCTAAGGTCCTGTGTATCTTTCATGTGCACAAGACCTAGTAAGAAAATCCAATTCAAGTATTGAGCCAAAAACCTTCACAATTTCTCTGCACTGTGATGTTGTACTATTGTCCGTACAAATAGATGATTCATTTGTGGAGAAATCATCCTGAAGCTAGAAATACAAAGGATCTTTTGGATTCAGTCCTTTTAGAATGGATTCCAGGGAACCATTTATCCAATAAACACTCCCGCGATAAATCTGGAATCTCTAGTGTAGGTTTTGAAAATGCTCAAAACACTCGAGAGGTTCAGATATCAAAGTAGAAAGGTGAGAAAAGGCCACAAACAAAAAAAATAATGCACTGATCATTTTACACAGCGAACGATTGTTGAGATGAGTTTACAAACCTTCGCTTCCTTGATGGCCAAACATTATGTACCTGAAAATGGAACTCAAACATTCAAAATGATCATCCCATGTGGTGACAAGGGACAAGTAAAGAGCAACATCAATAGCCAAATAGAAAAGCCTTGAAGCATAAAACACACTGCCACAACATGATCTATCTTGCATGTCACCTCAGGCATGTCATCAATCACCCTGTCTTGGAAATTTTGATATTTGAAGGAGTTAACTTAGTATCAATGAATCACTCTAGGATCAATTCATTGGAAGGAAATATGACTAGGATCAATCATTCTATTTAAAAATGGTATTAGAACTAGAAAAAAAATTACTGGAACTGTACATATTTTCTACATGTGCAAATTGGGGAAAACCGGTTTTTGGTAAGGCAGATCAATGGACACATCAGCTTTCCAGGAGGTACAAAAATCTCATTTTTGTATATGAAAGAAGATGGGCAGCTTCTTTTGAAGAATTGTAAATCAGTAGAATCTTGGGGCAAAGGCCTGCTAAAATATAAAAAAAAATTCTATCCCCAAAATAAGGCTATATTGCAATTGAACCTCATGTTTTTGCAGTAGATTTTTTGTTAGATTTGACTGCTCCTTATCATGGAGTAGGAAAATGAACGGCACAAAGCCAATTTTTCCATTTAAAATCCAGATTAATAAGTTGTTGAGAGAGAAAAACACATCACATACTGGCAATCATGTTGGTTGTGAAATAACTAGGCATCAGATAAGTATAAGCAACCACTTGCGGGAATTAATCCTTTTGAATATCACATAAATTAAAAACAATCATTTATTTTTCAAAAGGTAGCAATAGTTTTGCTGCCAAAAAATGCACCCTCTGAGCATGAGACCTTGAACATGTTTCTCATACAAAAAAAAGCATCCACAACAACAAAAAAAACTATAAAAATGCACATGCATGTGCTGCACACTTATGTTGCATTGTTGTTACATTCATAAGATCGAGCTAGGTTACACTCAGGGAAGAAATTATATATGGTTCTCAATCCACCCAAGGGAAAGAGTAGATTTTAATATGCTTGGCTCAATACACCATAGTCTATGTAATGGGAAATATGAACTACTTTGTGGATTCTGTAATCATTACTCTGTGATGAATAATAGGAATCAACATTCCTAGATACCCAGATTCATGCTAACATTTGAACTATGTCCAGGCCCCGCCTGTCCACCCAAGAAATAATATGTAATACTCACATCCACCTTGTCAAAAGATAAGATTCTGCCTACTAACTGACCCTGGTTCAATACACATTAGACACTAAAAATAATAACTACCATTAATAATCTGAGGAATTTGATGGCGCTGGAATAACAAGTCAAAATGAAAAAGGCGGAACCATGAAGGCGAAATCCAGTCGAATTGGAATTTATGGTTGCATGGAACCAAGAGTCAACGGAAGGTCGAACAGTAAAACCATGTTTGGAAACCAGCCGTATTCTCATTATTATAAAGTAGTAAGCGGTATTCTAAAAAATAACGTGATAAGGGTCGTTGTCCGACACGTGGCACAGGCAGTATTGGAAAACTGCTTATTTTTCATTTTTTCCCGGAGTTAACATTCTTTCCTTTAAAAATACGATAACCGTCCGATGCAAGGTTATAGGGATCTGATGCAATTCGCATAGTAAGTTGCATGGTCGATAACGCAAAGGTAAATGATGCATATTTTGGGCCTGTGAAATATTATACGTTGATGTTTGGTCCTTTATTAAATTCTGGGTTATTATATATGGACAGATATTAATATGTGTTGGTGGTTGACATTTTAAACAAAGTCTGAGGTTTTTCTATGACCAAAATTTCATGCGTGGATGTCTTGGTTAAACCAAGGTTAAGTTCGGGTAAAATTTAAAAGGTGAAGGGCGCATATATATTTGATAGTCGGTATCTGGGTTTCGACCAAGTTGAATGGGATAATTAAAAGAACTGATATATTTAGGGTCCGATACAATTAATAGTCTTTGATTGTTGGTAGTTTGGACGGTTTTCCAAGGTTGAATTGGTGTCTATCCAATGTCAAGGTTTTACAAAGTCTGAAATATTAGTTCCATGCAATGAACAGGTTGGGCTATGGTATTGATCGTAGGCTTGAATGAAAAGCGAAGCTTCCGCAGGAGGTAAAAAAACCTTGAAATCTGGATGTATGGTTTTATAACTATTTGTGTAAGGAGTAATGAAATTGACTAAGGTTGTAACCATAGGACTTGAAAAATAAATTCCGCATATGAAGATTCTGATGGGTTTTAATAAAAGGGCATATTATATGCGTTGAGGGTTATTTCTCTGGTTTGAACCATAGTAAAGAGAATATGAAGCTTCCACATTAAATTTAAGATTGCCCAAAGTTGAAGTTAAATCTGAGATTGGAAAAATTGGGTGCATGCAATTGTATATGCATTGATAGTGGAATATGTGAGTAAGCAGGGGTACCCCACCATCAATCAGGCTGAAAAGTGGAAGACACCATCAACTCAATCAGTTGGCTAGCTTTCCATCAAAAACTCAAGAACCTAAACTTCACTCATCTACTAGAAAGGAAGAAAAACAAATGTCTAGAAGTCCATGTCCTCATATAAACAGGTTCATGATTATGCCATGTGACCCACGGTTATAAAATACAGAAATTGAAGACTCAAGTGATTGAGAATGCTTAGAAGAAATATATTTTGGAAGTCTCAGAAATTAAACTGCACGATTCTTCTGCTACAGAAATTTAAAGAGACATAATGAAAGTTTCTTCGAAAATATCCTTGCTGAGAGCTTTGTAAATATATGGAACAAGCAACGAACTTTTGAAATGGATTTCTCCAAAGTTATAGGTGCCTAGGTCTCTCAGAATCACTTCTATTGGAATCCAAGGAATGTAAGCTGATGTTTAATTCAAAAGGTTATCATTAATAAGTGAAAATTTCATTGCAGCTACATAAAGCTTGGATAAATAAAGATAATAGGCATTGGATTTTATCCTTAAATTTATTTTTGCTATTAGAGAGTTACCAAACACACTAATACAAATGGTTGCGCAGCTTCCAGAATAGCAGATAACCTAAATCATAGAAAACAATCCCAAGATCATAGAGAATGCTTAAGTGGATAGAACAGGCAGCTTTTGACATGATAGCACAAAATAACCCACAAGTAAGCTGGAGGAATATCCCTACATGAGAACTTTATAAAGGGACCAGAAATAGTGTTTCTCAACAAATAAGCAAGATGAAGGTATTTAGAGTCTAGACATCTGCATCATAAGTGAAACTCGAAACTCCTATGGGAATGGATCCCTCCCAACTTACACATACCAATTACTTTTAGATGTTTTCTTAGGGAAAATGACCAATAAATTTATAAATTTTCAGATATTACAATTGCTTCAAGAGAGTACCCGTAAACCTTGCTCTTTATCCATGAAAATTGATTTTACCTTTTATAACATAAATTCTAATGATTGCATAGAAACCATATTTTATAGGTTTCACAAAATGTGTCACGGGTACGGATTTCTGAAATGGGTAAAGCAGAGTATTACAAAATGACAAAAAAATATTGACTTTCAAAAAATAGATTTTTTTCTAGATTAGCAAATTATTTATGTACATCAATGTAAATTTAAACAATTAGACATCAAATATGCAAAGTTTGCTACAACATGGTATTACAATATAACGAAAAATATTGGCATCTAAAAAATATAGTTTAAAATTCTAAATAGCACATTATTTATGTAAATCAATGTAAATTCAAACAATTAGACATCAAATATGCAAATTTTGCATATCTAAAAATCTTTTCGAGGAGGCTATAGCAAAATGTCATCAAGAAATAAGTTATGTGATACATGCAATTGAAGTTCTTACTGGAAATACAAAAACCTTAGGCTCTAAATGGCCTCTAGATTCTAGAGTCTACAAATAATCATACTGTAACCAAACGAGTACTTAGTTCATATAAAGTCTGGCTTATGATCTCAGCCAAGTCCAAGATTCTGAAGTTTGCTTTCTCATTGAATGACTTCAACAAATACTTCCAGTTGATGTTTTAAATCAATTGGCACATCCACCATTGGCCACATATAGGTTTGAATTAGATGGCACCGTTGAGAAGCCTATTCCTAAGTTACGAGCATTCGGATCCAGATTATTCCTATGTTACCATTACCATTTTTTGAAAAGTGTAGATCAAGAAATGGAAAAGAAACAGAAAGTACAAACAATATTTAAAAATTATAAATTTTTAAATATACAACTTGCATATATGTGTAATATGTAATACTTAAATAAAATGATTAATCTATTCAATCAAGATTCAACAAACTTATAATTAATGCATTACTTATGTAATTATTTCACATCAATATTTTATAAAAAGGTTAAATTGCAAACTTAACCTTCCACATTCATTATATACACTTTACATTGACCGCTTTCAATAAACTTAAATAGCAGTGTTTTTTGAAAATAATGTACTTTGAGGTAAAATTTCTCGGAGATCAAAACATTATATAAATTTTTGCATTCATCATGATATAATTTTACCTGTCCTCCCAAAAAAAACCTGTGTACCCTGCATCCTCACACTCTGGGGATTTGTGGACCCTATTGGGAACTTCATCGGGACTAGGGGACCAAGTGGTTGTCCCCAAAAAGTTCCAGGTAGATTTCACGGATGTTCTGGGAAGATTTTAGATATTTTTCGGGCATATTTCAAGGATAATCCAGGCATATATATTTAATTTTGACAATCTTGGACATTGATTATAGGACAATATGATCATTTTTTCCAATCCATTATTTTTATATTACACTGAATCTAAATCTATTATAGAAGTTGCAACTCAAAACATGGGTTTCATATGATGGGTTTCTTGAAATTTAAATATTTTATTTTCAGCAGCGTTTTGAAAATCGCGATTAAATCGTGATTTTTTCAAAAGGTTGATTTAATCGGCGATTTTTGGGCGGTTTTTTGGATTTGAAAAAATCACGAATTTTTCAGTAAAAAATGTGGGCCCATCAAACAGCAACCCAATAAGTTCAAAAATTGGTTTTTTTGTTGTCATTTTTGCAGACAGAGGGAAAGAAAGAGAGCTAAGGAGGAGGAGAAGTCATTTTGAGAGGACACAATCTGCCTAATGAACTGCCCAGATTGACTAGAAATTACTATACTTTTACAAGGCAATTTTACCTTTGTTTTTAGCTTTGGGGGCACTGCCCCAAAAACCCCCCGCTAGGGGGGGCTCCATAAAGTCGCAGCCACCCCCACTGGACCCCCCAGGTAGCATTTAATTATGGACGGCGTTGCTGCCCCATTAAGGCACAGGGGTCCAACGTTGTGATACAAAATAAACAAGATAATCAGGCTCCACACTCAACAGAGAGGCCTATCATAGAGTCAACCCTTGATTGGATAGAGAATGAGGTAGTGGAGGGGGAGGAGGAGGAGGAGGAGGAGCAACAACAGGAGGAGGAGGTGACACTACCTGCCCCTGCTACGCATGATATGAGAAAATTATTATATTTTTTGTTGATATTTTGAGGTTGAGTTGAGACTCAGGACTTAGTATTCAGGACATGATTCACTATTATGTGTGATGTAGCACTAGACATGATATAACTTTTGAGGATAAATCAACCTTTCCATTTTAACAAAAAGTACTGAGATTTTGAAAGTTTCTAAGAATAAAGCCAAGTGGATCAGTTCTAGCAAGATCTATGCTTCCAATTCTATCTTTTTCATCTAAACAACCTAAAATGCACTACAGGTTTGATAAGGAAAACCACTTGTTTTCTGTTAAACTATAAATCGGTAAGCCAGATTACTACTATATTATCCCATGTTATTACTTTTGCTGCTAGCTGAAAATGAAATCTCAAAAAGAGAATTTCTTTCCATCGGACAGAGTTACTCTTGAGCTGCAGGCTCTCCTTGTGTTTGGTTCTCCATTGCTGTAGGATGGATCATAGACTTCCTATTGACAATCAGCGTATTGTCTCCAACTTTTGCCAAATATAATGGGTCATGATCTGGAAGTATGCAGAAATTGCTACTATGAATGCAGAAGGGATATGTTTTATACCTATCGTCCATGTTGGGATCCCTCTCTCGCTTGGCGTGATGGACCTGAGCTATGTTGCATGAAGGATCTAAGGCCGATCATCATTTTGAGAACCAAGTTCCAGTGTCCATTATTCTTATTGAGCTTCCGTGGCAGAATTTGTGCTAAAAATGCATATCTTTACTATCTTCTTGATCCTTTCCAAATTCTCTTTCACCTGAGCAGCTATCATATCCTCGATTGACCACTTTAAATTTACTGCTGCTTTGAAAACAGATCTCTAACTTCTGGCATTCTTTAGGTTAATGAGAAGATTAACGGCATCCAAAATCCTCTACACCAAATATCTCTCTTTCCTCTATCGCTCCTATGTCATTTTATTTTCACTCTTATAGGAGAAGGGTCAACAACTTCATAAATTATTTGATGGGCTTTGTTACACACCCAAGTGGGTAACCCCTAGGAGAAAAAATTTGTCCTATGGATGGATCACTGATTGAACAAAATTATAAATCATTTTTGGTTGTATTCTTGTTCCCATGCTTCACCTTGGTGGTTTTTACTTACCCCTAGTCTAGTGTGATCTTCCCTGAGGCCTTTCTTCCCTGATCTATTTTGTCAAACAAAATAATGTACATCAAAAATTTCTCAAGTTTGCAGATTTTGTGGCAGTTCCTGCATTCAAATTTATCTCTTTTGCCTCGGTTTTGTTTCCAATATACTTCCAAATTTGATGATTTTTAGTTTTGGATATAAATTTTATGGGTGTTGGATTTGAGATCGAGTTCGTCCTCAAGATATATACAATTGGGATTTTTCTTTGTTTTTGAATTCTCACATTCAAGTTGTCTATTGTTCAGGCAGGAGCAAAAATTCTGTGGGACCTCATAGTTGGTGGGTGGGATGTTTCCTATCAGTCAGAGTTTGTGTTGAGTGCACAGGGAAGCTATTCAACTCTAATTGACAAGAACATAATTTTTTCTTCATCTGATGAGTCAATTTGGAATTCCTTCAAGGCATCAGAGGCAGGGAAGGTAGTTCTAATAATAGACAACTCCTCTTCAAACAAGAAGAAGGCTCAAAACTCGACCTATATACCAAATACTTCTTATGATTGTTCCTAGGAACATGAATCGTAATTTTTGTAGGTTTAAAATTTATCACAAGTTTTCTCTATTGTGGTCGAATTTGTGGAGGTTATCTCAAAATTTATTTAAGGTACCATGGATCTAAATTTCTTATGAACTTTCAAAACTAACAAACTTTGGTGCAAATTGTTGATAAATTCTCACTTGGTTAGGGTTATAGATGTTAATGAAAATTTTGTGTGCATGAATGAGAGTTGGATGCAAATGCACAATGTTGTGTAGCATTAGTGTGATAAATATGGGATAGTACAAATCATAGTTTTGAAGATTAGTCTAATTTGACTCATACCTAATGAACTTAGTCAACTTGATCATTGGTTGAACAGTTAATTTTTGGTTCAATGGACATAAGATCTTGCAGGCACAAGTACCAAAGGGAAAAATGGAGCCCATCATGAAGTACTCTTTGTAATTCTCCACCACTGCTACCTTCCATGCTTCCTCAAACTCCTCTCCAACCTCAATATTAGTGCTAGTAGTAGCATGAGCAACAACACTACGCTTAGCAGAACTAGAAGAACGTGTTTTCCAAACTGAATGAGAACTACTTCCCTCGCAAGTCACCATGTGCCATGCTTGGTCTCGGTGGATCTCTTCCTTCTACTCCTGGTTCAACTACCATATATTCATTGGAACCAACACCCCGAGCTCCACTAGACAACGATTCACCATTTTGTAGTAGTGATTCGCCATTTGTACTGGTGATTCACCATGATTTCACAAGATAATATAATATTGTGAGAGATTGACCAAAAAATTATATATACATAGTATATTATTAATAAAATCGCCTTCCATTTTTCCTATGTATCATGGGGATTCGCCCATTTATTATATATATAAATTTAGGAGGGTTCTTAAAATTTTCCCTGCCAAACTCGGGGAGCATGTTTTAACCCATATAAAGCCTTTATCAGTTTGCAGACTTTATGTTCTTGTCCTTCAACTTCAAAACCTGGTGTTTGTGTCATGTACACTTCTTCCTGTAAATCTCCGTTGAGAAAAGCACTTTTCACATCCATTTGTTGAACTTTCCACCCTTGTTGAGCTGCAAAGGCAAGTGTGAGGTAGATGGTGTTCCATTTAGCTGTAGGAGAAAATGTTTCCTCATAATCTATCCCTTCCTACTATGAAAAACCTTTAACAACAAGTCTTGCTTTATACTTGTCAATATCACCATTTTTTTGTACTTAATTCGATAAACCCATTTGAATCCAATAGGTTTAATATGCTGAGGACAATCAACAAGTTTCCAAGTGTTGTTGTCTTGAACTGCTTGATATTCATCAACCATTGCTTGTTGCCATGCTTTATGTTTTACTGCCTCTTGAAAAGAAGAAGGTTCAGTAAAATCATTTGCTCTCAAAGCAAAATTTTCTTCATTTTGTTTCGATCCCCTTGTTCCCATTTTATTTTGTTCATTAGGCCTTACATCTTTCAAGAGTTGAACTGCCCATTTTGGCAACTGATGCTCACTAGTTTGGGCTTGTGAAAAATCACCATCATTTAAAAGAGGGTTCATGTAAACTGATGTCTGTTGAGCAACAGCAAGTTCTGGGGGTAGAGAGTCATTGTCAAAAGAACTGCTACTGCTAGGAGAGTTGGATGAACTGCTAGAAGACCTAGATGGCACTAGTGAAGAATACGGATTGGATGAATCATCGTTAGATGAAGGAAATTCAAGTTCATACCAACTTGGTGAATTTGCTTGACTTTGTAAATTTCCATGTCTTTTATCAGTTTTTGTTTCTAACTTTTGAAGAAGACTTTCAACTTCTTCAGCACTCTTACTCTCATTTTCATCAAAGATCACATATCTTCTTACAATAAATTTCCCATTCGACAAAAGTTAGTACCCTTTCTTCTCATCAGAATACCCGATCACTGTGCACTTTAAGCTCGTGCATCAAGCTTAGTTCGTTTTTCCTTAGGAACTAAGGCATAACAGATAGATCCGAAAACTCTGAGATGCTTAACCCGTGGTTTGAATCCAAACCATGCTTCATAGGGTGTGATTCCGTCTAAAGAAGCTGTGGGAGATATGTTTCTCAAGTAGACAGCGATATGAACTGCTTCAGCCCAATATGAAGGACTTAAATTTTTGAAAGTTAACAAATATCGCTCCATTCCTAACAATGTACAATTCATTCGTTCTACTACCCCATTTTGCTGCGGAGTGTAGACATTGGTAAGATGTCGATTTATTCCATGTTCCATGCAATAATTTTTGAATTTATTTGAAGTGAATTCTCCATCGTTGTCAGTTTGAAGAGTGCCAATCTTCTCCTTTACTTCATTTTCAATAAGCTTATGAAAAATTTTGAACTTTTCAAATGCTTCTGAATTTTTCTTCAAGAAATAGACCCATGTCATCCTGCTAAAATCGTCAATAAAAAGTAAAAAATATCTGCAACTTCCAAGTGAATTTGGGAAGGGTCCACAAATATCACTGTGAACCAACTACAAATTCTTGTCTGCTTGCCAGAAATTGGTGGGAAAAGTCTCTTGATGTTGCTTTCCAAAAATGCAAGATTCACACTTTGCATTTTCCATTTTGAAGGTTGGAAGTCCTTTAACCATGCCTTGTTTTTGTAACTGAGAGATACTTTCAAAGTTGAGATGGCCATATCTGACATGCCATAATCTGATTGGTCAAATATCTATACTTGCTATGCCTGCAAAGTCAGAATGTCTTGCAATAACTATCCCTTTCATCCTTAACAGTTTTCCATATTCATAACCTATCATTATTGTTTGCATTCTTTGTTTCACTAAGTTGATTTTAACTGAGCCATCTTGCATAATCACTATATGCCCTGCTTGTCAAATTGTTACTAATGACAACAAATTTTGCGTGAATGTTGGGACATACCATACATTAGAAATTATTCTTTCTCCGATGCCTGGTAAAAAAAATTTAACTACACCTTTTCTTGAAGAAGTATGTTTGGTTTTGTCAGCAAGATAGATTGAATTCAAATGACATTCTTTGAAACTCCAGAAGAATTCTCGTCGAAATGTCATATGTTGAGTTGCACCTGTATCAAGAATCCATGCATCTTCATAATCACTGTGGAGAAATCTTGAAACATGTAAAGTTGTTGCTTTTGTGTTTGTGAAAACATATTCAGAACTATTAGGATCATCTTCATCATTTGCAAACTGAGCTGAGTTTGGATGAAACTTAGAAATTTTCTCAATAGAAGTTCTACAATTTCCTGCATAATGACCAACTTTGTTACATCACCTGAAAACAATTTGACTCAAATTGGTGCCTCTTACTTGAGACTGTCCTCTGCCTTGAGGCTATCCTCGACCACTGCTTTGTCCTTTGTTTTGAGTTTGTCCTCTTCTTGAACTCTGTCTTGTGCCTTGCTGATATCCTCTGTTTTGATTGTTGCCTCTGCCTTGAGAATTGTTTCTACCTGAATTAGAGCCTCTGTTGGAGTTGTTTCCTCTGTGTTGACTGCGACCACGACCTTGCATTGCTTGATTTTTATTAAAATTACCTTTTCCTTTGTTTCTGGAATTGTCAGCTGAGGAGTTGCTGGAACTGGCTTCGGTGAGGAAGACATCTTCCCCAATCTACTTCTTATTCTCGAAATTTTTATCATGCTGTGTTAACATGTCACTCATTTCATCAAATTTGATCTTCTCTAAATTTCCAGTGACTTGAAAAGTTTTCAAGAAATGAGTATATGATGATGGCAATCTAGCAATTAAAATTGTAGTTAAGAAGCTTTCATCAACAGCTTGAAAAACAACATTGATGATTTCTTGCTTAATGTTTTTAAGTCGTGAACATTAATTTCTATTGAAGCAATTTTAATTGAAGATCAACTTTCTTTGATTCAGGTTATGTATCAAATATATATTTGAATGTATGTAAAGCAGCCCATGCATCTGAAGAATTCTCAATGTGTATGTACATTTAATTACTAACTACAATGTTTATAAGAGCTAATGCCTTGGCATCTTTTATTTCCCATTTTTCAAGTGCAACTGGATCTGTTGGTTTATTTGGATTGATGTTTCCATCACAAATTCCATGCCATAATTTATTAAAAATAAAAGTGATTTCAATTAGATGTCGCCATGTCTTATAGGATTTCACTTCTTCTAGTTTATCCGTTTCAGAGAAGAGATTAATTAATTTCAACATTGGAGTGTTGAAGTAGTGCACCAAAAGAATCAAGCACAAAAAACTGAGCAACTTGGCCCACCACGACACACGCCACACAAAAACGACACACGACGCAAAAAACGATCTATCGGGGCTTGGCCTTGACCCTCGAATAGTCGTTGAAACAGGAGAAAAATGACTGAGCTTTGCACTTGGTTCTAGTCAATTTCTCAAATATTTAAAAGGTAACTTTCAAAATTTGACTTTTACAATGATGCTCTTGCACAATCTGGTAAAAAGAATGTTACCCCCCCTCAAATTAAAATTACTTTGAGTCACACTTATCTCTCCAGAAAAAAATTACAAAAAAAATATCCGTATCACTCCAATAAAAAAAATATTACAATGTTCTTCAAAAAACCTCGGATACCAAATTATATGGTCTTTGCACAATCATTATGCAGATTTACATGTCCACAGCTCGGCTTCAATGCTTGCTCGGGAAATTCAAACCAGTAATTATTTCAAAGCAAACATTCACTCAATTATGAACTTCTCAATTTTCTTTTACCAATACGGCAATAATCCTTTCAACTTGTAGAGAGAAATGAGATTTCATAAAATTTATTTTTTAAATATTGAAAGATAGACTCTGGAAATAAGCTCTATGCCAGTGATAGAGTGTGCGTAGACTTCTGTAGTTCTGAATAAATTATGTTAATTCAATTTTTCTAGCCAGGAGGAGATGCTGTAAATTTTCTAATTCTTCATCTGTTCCATTAGCAACATCTTGCAGTTTTTCTAACAGAGATTCTGGTTCAATTGGCCTCGCTCTTTGTGCCTATGGAATTCGAACATCCAATATCTCTTTCAAACTGATCCAATATTTCTACTGAATGTCAGTTCTACTGAATCCAAAGACTGATCCGAGACTTTTCAGCCAACAAAGTACGTAAATCCTCAGCCCTATTTTCCACACGCAGATCAGAATTTCAGAGTTTTCATGAAGTCATTGAAAATTTCTGTTCGATGGGCAAAATATTAAAAGCTCGAACGCGCCCAATAATGAGATCGATAGAGCAGTTTTCAGTTAATTGAAGCATTGTTTTCAAGCATGGTGTAATTGTGTTTTCGCTCTGTTTCAAACGAATGTCTGAGCTTCCAAAATCACGTGTTGGTAAAGTAACTGCCTTCAGTTTCTTGATGTAATGCCACTCATCTCTTTGGATTCTTCTGCTCACGAGCAAATCATCATAGAATCTGTGGGCCTAGATTGGGGCCGCTGGTTCAAAAATATGACCTTCGCACTATTGATGATATATTTATTTACCCCTGAAGAAGCCGATGCAACCGATGGTTGGGAACACCATCCATATTTCAAATGAATGCTACGGCTCTGACCTCTGGGCTTCACACACAGTCTCAGTAATATGAAACACAACGTTTGCAAACACACGCGGTCTCGGTCTCTGGACTTCACTGGCTCGATTCGTGAGGGCACAGAATTGGAATGAAAAAAAAAACAGCTAATATGTTGAAATAAGCTCTCAAATGGAGATTGCAAAGTTTTATGGCTTTAAAATTTATATAAAGAATAAGCGCTTCAAATTTTGAAGTGGCTAAACAGCTACAATAAATCTTATATGATGACTCAAGTGCCAGAAATTAACAATAAATTCCAACAAGTTTAATGCTTTCACACAAAGAACATTTTCTAGTTTTTAAAGCAGGACCAGAAAGTACAATTAATTTGACTGAAATTAAACTGAAATTTCTTTTCCAAAAAAAAACTTGAACAACTTACATACCAATCATTTGCTGATCAATTCAGTGGAGTTTTCCAAGAACTTATAGAGCTAGAATCTCCTTCTCACATTCACTGCAGCATTACCGTAGCTATGATACCACAATAATGGCCGAAGTGTCCTTACACACGTAATTTTATTAATCAAAAAAACAATTACATTGGAATTATGCAAGAGTTTACACCCGAACAACAAAAACACTCTTGCAATGAGCTATTTATAAGCTCAATGTCCTAACTTCCACTAATTATGGATCACTTATTAAATGACAAGTGTCCACTTACATTAAATGACCTCCTAACTATTCTACTAACTTTATTCCTAACTTAGAGCTTAGGAAACGACACTATTCTAGAGTCCTATTTTTAATAACAAAATTCTATTTCTAAGTATCTAAAATATTTATTAAATATTCTAGAATAATAATTACTAATTTAATATCTTAAATTAATAATTATTTTATTCAAACTTTATAACCTATGATAATATTTATTTTTGGATCATCTAACAGGGATAATTATGACTGTAGGGATTCCCAGAACTTTCCTTAGAGATAAATACTCTAAATTATTGACATTCATACAGAAATACTTTACATGTGAAGGCAGATTCCATACAATCTACATGTATCACTTCAATCAGTTTCTTCATTTTAAAATGAAAAAGATGATAGATATTCCTTTTTACCTTTTTAGAAGCCTTGGAAAAATGGCAGACAAAGTGCAAGGTAGACTTGAAAGAAGTGAAACTTCCATCTTTCACCATGGATTGATGAAATTACTAGTACTGGAAGAATTAAATAAACTAGACAGAGACTAGGCGTCTTTCTTGTTTATCAATGGGTATGAAATGGATGTTTTATCTCCAAGGAAAGCCTCTCAACTCAAAACTCCTTCTTCTAAGAAAGAGCTGAATACTACTACATAAGTACAAGGGAATCAACACGAAGGTTTAAAAGCTATAGCCAAAGACGTAGAAGTAGAAGATGATTTCATCCAAGAGAAAACACCACATCCAGCAACTCGTAAGCATGCTAAAAGGCATGACATAATTAGCAAGACTAAACCTGCAACAAAAAGGTCTAAAATAAACACAAAGGAAACTATTGGAGGTAAAGGTAGGCTTGAAGACATCTTTCAAGCTATAGACATTTCATAAACCCCTGTAGTGAAAGCAACTGAGGTAAAAGGATCTAAGATTAAAAGGAAGGGGCTTATGGCCAAGAAATTAGATTTTTCATCAAATTTTTCATGTTTTCCTTTTAAACTAGAAATCCTTTCACTAGATTCCCCTTTTCTTGAGACTATCACCATTGGAAATAAGCAGCAAAAAGGAGATAAAGAAAAAAGGGTAGTAGTACAGGAAGTCATATTCATATATCCTATTGAGACAGAGGTTACTAAAGGAAAGAAAGATTCAGAAGAAATCCGTGGCAAATTTTCCAAAGGGGCAGCTTAAAGATAAGGAAGAAACAATCAAATAGAGAAAGGGAAAGGAAAAAGTCATAGAGAAAACTGAAAATGTTTCTTGAAGAACAGTGAAAAGCAGCTAGGCAAGAGTTGTATGAAAAAAAGAGAGAGCTAGAAAGATACAAAAAAGATTAAAAAATGATAGATAAGGTGGAAAATAAATTTAATGATCAGGTTACTCATTTTGAAAAATTTATTGGAAAGGACAAAAACTTGTTGAAGAAATCACAGCCTTTACACATCATGATGACACACACAAGGCAGAGGAATTTATGGCTACAGGCAGAGAGGAAAAGTCTTCAGAGACAAGTCAAAGAGTTGAAATAAAATATGGAGATGATGAAGATAGAATTAGAGAAGAAATATTTGGAAAGAGGAGCTATGGAAAAAACTATTGAAGTTTCTCATGAAGAAACTGCTGGTAAATAAGAAGGTAACAATCGATTATAGACCCTTTTTTGTCTTATATTATCATAATTTACATGCAGGTATATTCATGGATCTTTTTAGAGGCCAGATCCTAAGTTTTGTCAAGTCTTTGAAAAATTATGCAATTCTGCAATGTATGCCAGGCTTGAAGCCCAGTTTTTGCTGTGGAATTTCTGAAGAATTCTTTTGATTTTAAACCAGTTAAAATGACTTGTTTAAAGAGCTGTGAGGATTGTGTTTATTATTTTTTGATAAATTAAGACCCTCCAATGGTGAATAATAGCATAAGATTATCACAAATGACCTTTTTTTAGTTTTCTACAAAATTCGCTACGAAAGTAGCTCAAAACTCTGTTTTGAGAGCAAGGCCAATTTTTCGAAAAAGGTGAAGGGTAAATGACTATTTCAAATATGTTCTCCATGGGGAATGAAAAATATTATCAGGGAAATGATAAAGGGTATCAGATCAAAATATTTCTAAGTGGATATATTTTGCTATGCATACAGTTTGAAGATACCATCTCACTATGTTGCCATATCATCAAAATGACAACTCCTTAATAGTAGGCAGAGCAGCTTCATGAAGACAGTCAGAGTATTAATGTTTTTTTCATGGCCAGTATGCTTGAAAGACATGATTCCTTTTGAGGAAGATTTGGATCATCTTTAGATTAAATGTAATAATTAGGTGTTTGAGTCATAGTAGGACTCTAGCTCCTAATTCAAAAGGTGTTAGTTTCTAGTTTTAAATATCTAGTTAGTGGTCAGATTTGGTGTCAGTAATGGAATTTGATGATCTAGCCACTTGGCATATTGGATGTAAAGGCTATATTCCTATAATTAGTGAGTACTTCGATGTATGAAGGGTTGGAAAATGCTATATTTCAATGAGTTTCTATCCCATCTTTTGAAATGGTTTTCTTCCAATGCCTTAAAGCTTATTATTCAAAATTCATGGTTGTTCATGCTCTGACTCCCTTTATGTATTAAGCTATGGTAAAATGAGTTTCTGTCCTATATTTTGAAAGGTTTTTTTCAAAGTCTTAATGCTTATTACTCAGAATTCATGACTATTCATGCTCTGAATTCCTTTAAGGATTAAGCTATGGTGAACCTCTTTGAGTATTTTTCTTTCAATACCATGATGTGTCATTACTCAGAATTCGTGTGTCACATGCTCTAACTTCCTTTGAACCTTAAGTTATTGGGATTTTCCTGAATGTGTTATTCTTTCATTGAAGTATATACAAGCCTCAACATCCACAAGGAAAGCATTTTTTATTCAGATCCCTATCACTGACTCCATAGCCCAATGGTAGCAAGTATTCATCTTTTCAAATTTAACCAAAATAAAAATAATAGAGTTAGCCATCTATTTTATATCATTAAATGATATCATCAATCCCTTTGAGAGAGCCCTCTCAGACTGAAGAGGCTAAGTTTCAGTCCAAATATTGGTTTGAA
Organism: Pinus albicaulis; assembly: GCA_034641835.2. Lineage (NCBI taxonomy): Eukaryota > Viridiplantae > Streptophyta > Pinopsida > Pinales > Pinaceae > Pinus > Pinus albicaulis. The sequence continues at coordinate 280,564,327 of CM076578.1, read as the reverse complement.
ATAGTTACATTAAATTTGTCTGATCATCATCCAATTAGATACGATTTTGGTGATAACATTTTGGTGCTGTTTTCAGGGACTGAAGGTGTATATTTTCCCTAGGAATAATGGCAAAGTTTCAGTTCTAAGGTCTAAGAGTAGCAAACACTTAGGCACATATTGGTTTTATTTCTGCTCTGGCGACTCCACACATCAAATAATCAATTGGAAGGTGACTCCACTGCTTGAAGATCAATAACTTGATGAATTTTCAAGATGAATTCCATTAAAAGAATAAATTCTAGGTATGCCCCTATGAATCGGTCTCATATCCCTAGTTTTCCAAATCCTATGCCAAAGGTTGAATGGTTAATTGATCTTCCTGTATTTAAATATGAAAATAAAGACAATGTTGCTCTTCATTTGGTTATATTCCTTATGCATGTACACAATCTTAAGGTTCATTTTCCTGAGGATTGTCTCATGAAGATGTTTATGGCCACTTTAGAAGGAAAATCATGGTCTTGGTATGAAATCTTGCCAAATGGTTCATTATAGTCTCTTGCTGATTTCCATGTTGCATTTTATGAGATGTATGAAGAGTGTCATCCCTCCTTATTGCTGGTCAAAGACTACTGTAAACATTGTGTGAATTTTATTGAATATTTGGAGAATTGTTATGAAGATGATGAGTTCATGGATGAGGAAATTTTAGAGGCCCTTCATGAAAATACCATTCATTGCCAAGAAGAAAGGATATCCTCTCTCTTGGATGAAAATGAAACCCAGAAGGAGTTTATTGATGATAATCATGTTACATCCTCTGAGTTTGATGAAAATTTGCAGCAGACTTGTCAGTATTTTGATCATCAGGAGTATGAGAATCATTGCAAACAACAAGAGGAAATATTGGAAGATAATTACTATAACTCTCAAGTAAAGGAAAAAGTTGATTCTTCATGTTATTTATTGCATCATTCTACATAAAATAATGATCACGCTAAGGAAGAAGTGGGTAAAATTTTTTCTTTATCCTTACCTTCTAATTTGAAATCATTTTAGTGCAAGTCAAAAGTTAAGATTCAATTTGTGGATGAAGTTGCTAAGAATATTGAAAAATACATTGAAGTTTTAGAAGATGAAATTCAATCTTATAGGCTTCATGATCAAGATCAGTCTTTTCAAAAGTTGTTAATGCCAGAAAACAAAGAGAGAGTGCTGCTACCTTTCTCCTTTGAGTTTGCGGAAGAATACACTATTTTTTAAAATTAGTTTGAACAACAGTTTGATAGCACACAACTGAAATTTTGTGTGGCTGAGCAAAGCATATATGAATTGTCTAGAGATGCAGATTGTCTTCATAGTCATAAAACATATTATGTCTTCTATGATCCTATAGCTGACTACATGGAAGAGTTCTTCAGTCCAGATTTCCAGTTATATTTTCATTATGAGGATCAGATACATTTTATGTTGCCTTTGTCATTTCAGTATCATGCTTAATTTTGGTTCAAGTGCAATCAACAGGTTCAAGTGTCAGATCAGATCAATGAATGGCTTCATTGGAAGTTTCATGTTTCTTGAGTTAAAAATGGAGATTGCAGCTGTTAGGGTTGGTAGGAATGTGTGAATAAGCTCAAAGTTGACTGAGCATCTTTTCAAAAGGTACAAATTTTGTTTTCTAGTAGTGATAATCAAGCTTGAGCCCAAGGTGAAGGCCCTAAGAGTTTGAAGAAGACTTGGAAAAATTTCAGAGTTTTTATGCCAAAAGGATGGATGGCACTGGAACTATAGGTTCTTTGGTATACCACAGGGGCACACCATCCCAACTGGAGCCACTATTATCACATCCTAAATTTTCAAAATCATAACTTGAAATGTGTCAAGTTTTTTTTTAGATTGGTTAGATTGCATAACATCATGAAATGATAAATTTTATGATTAGCATAATCTTAAAATATTGTGTTAAGTTTTTAGGGATGATCTCAAGTCATATACAAGGAAAAAATCTTGAATAGATACTTTAAAACGACCTAAAGTCTCAAATCTGGCCACCTGTCAGAATTTTTTTGAGTCCGCATAACACCTACTGGTTCCGTAGCAAAATTGACACTTGTAAAGGTAAATGTGCTACGAAAGAGTGTCATCCTATAACAGCTTTCTGCATAATGATGAGTTGTTAAACATTGAGGGTTTTGAGGTCATGCCGTTAGAGTAGGGCCATCATTGAAAGTCTTAGGAATGTTTTGGCATCAACTACCATTTTCTTAGTAAGTCTCATCTCATTTTTTCAAATCCATCCCTTGTTCCTCACGCTTTATTTTCTGCCCTTGTAAGATGCTACTAAAGGAGATCGCTGTCAATTGAATCTCCCATAGAAATATTCTGTCATGTCATTGCTCTTTTACCATAATAGCTCGTTGTCATCAAAGGATTTTACCAAACACATGTAAATATCCAAAGAAGGCCACCGCTGCAAAACAAGAAGAATTGGCTACACTAAAGAAAGTAAATAAAGGAGGCCTGTCATTGAGGTATGAGCCTACAAGTCCAATATTAATAATGGAAGATCCATATTTTTTGGAAATTTTTACAAGAGTAGGATGCATTGAGTTCTGTAAAAGGTTGCAAGGTCATCACAAACAGGTATCACAAGAATTTGTATTCAATTTCAAAGGAACATCTACAAAATTTGATTTTCTTCATGTGCCAATCTCCCCTGATAGTATTTCTCAAGAAACTGGGATTCCTAGGAGAAGAGAAGAATGGTTTAAAGCTACGAATTTTGATTTAAAGAGTTGTGATGATTATCTAAAGCCTAAACATGTAGGGATAAATATCATTGTAGGGATTCCGTAACTAGCCTTAGAGATAACTACTGTAAATTATTGACAGTCATACAGAAACACTTTACATGTGAAGGCAGATTCCATACAATCTACATGTATCACTTCAAGTTTTTGCTTCATATTACAGGGAAAAAGCTGACAGATATTCCTTTTTACCTTTTCATAATCCTTGGAAAAGTGGTAGACAAAGTGCAAGGTAGACCTGAAAGAAGCGAAACTTCCATATTTCACCATAGATTGATGAAATTACTAGTACTAGAAGAATTAAATAAACTAGATAGAGACTGGGCATCTTTATTTTTTATCAATGGGTATGAAATGGATGTTTTATCTCCAAGGAAAGCCTCTAAACTCAAAACTCCTTCTTCTAGGCTAGAGTTGAATACTGCTGTAGAAGTAGAAGGGAATCAACAAGAATGTTTAAAAGCTACAGCCAAAGATGTAGAAGTAGAAGCTACTTTCGTCCAAGAGGCAACATCACATCCAACAACTAGTAAGCATGCTAAAAAGCATGACATAATTAGCAAGACTAAACCTGTAGCAAAAAGGTCTAAAAGAAGCAAAAATGAAACTATTGGAGGTATAGGTAGGCTTGAACATAGCTTACAGGCTATAGACATTGCAGAAACCCTTGTAGTGAAAGCAACTGAAGTAGAAGTATCTAAGATTAAAAGGAAGGGGCTTATGGCCAAGAAATTATATTTTTCATCAGGGGATTCAGGTTTTCCTTTTAAACCTAGAAATCCTTTCACTAGATCACATATTTCTGAGACTATCACCATTGGAAATAAGCAGCAGAAGGGACATAAAGAAAAAAGGGCAGCAGTGCAAGAAGTCATAGTCATATCTCCAATTGAGACAGAGGTTACTAAAGAAAATAAAGGTCAATCTAAAAGAAATATTCAGAAAAAATCTGAGGCATATTTTCCAAAGAGACAACTTAAAGATAAGGAAGAAACAGTCAAATAGAGAAAGGGAAAGGAAAAAGTCATAGAGCAAACTAAAAATGTGTTTCTTGAAGAGGAGTTAAAAGCAGCTAGGGAAGAGTTGTATGAATGAAAGAGAGATCTAGAAAGATACAAGAAAGGTAAACAAATAATAGATGAGGTGGAAAATAAAGCGAATGATCAGGTTACTCATTTTGAAAAATCTATTGGAAAGGCCAAAAACTTGTTGAAGAAATCACAACCTTTATGCATCATGATGACACACACAAGACAAAGGAATTTATGGTTATAGGCAGAGAGGAAAAGTATTTAGAGACAAGTCAAAGAGTTGAAAGAAAATATGGATATGATGAAGACAGAATTAGAAAAGAAATATTTGGAAAGAGGAGCTATGGAAAAAACTATTGAAGTTTGTCATGAATAAATTGTTGGTAAATAAGAAGGTAACAATGGATTATAGAACCTTTTTTTCTTATATTATAATACATTACATGTAGGTATATTGATGGATCTTTTCAAAGCCCAGATCCTATGTTTTGTCAAGTCTCTGAAAAATTATGCAATTCTGCACCGTATCCTAGGCTTGAAGCCCAGTTTTTGCTACGGAATTTCTGAAGGATTATTTTGGTTTTAAACCACTTAAAGTGACATGTTTAAAGAAATTTGAGGGTTGTGTTTAATTGATTTTGATAACTTAACACCCTCCAATGGTCAAGAATAGCATAATATTATCACATATGACCTTTTTTGAGTTTTGCTATGAACTTCGCTACGAAAGTAGCTAAAAACATTGTTTTGACAGCAAGGCCAATTTTTCGAAGAAGGTGAAGGGTAAATGACTATTTCAAATTTTTTCTCCATGAGGAATGGAAAAGAGTATCAGGGAAATTATAAAGAGTATCAGATCAGAATATTGATATGTGGACATATTTTGTCATGGATACAGTTCAAAGATACTAGCTCACTATGTTTCCATATCATCAAACTGACAACTCCTTAATAGTAGGCAAAGCAGCTTCATGAAGACCATCAGAGTATTAATGTTTTTTTTGTGGTCAGTATGGTTGAAATACATGATTCCTTTTAGGGAATAATTGGATTATCTTCTGATTAAATGTAATAAGTAGGTGTTTGAGTCACAGTAGGACACTGACTCCTAATTTGAAAGGTGTTAGTTTCTAGTTTTAAATATTTAATTAGTGGTCAGATTTGGTGTTAGTAGAAGAATTTAATGATCTAGCCACTTGGCTGATTGGATGTAAAGGCTAGATGCCTATAAGTAGTGATTACTTTGATGTATGAAGGGTTGGAAAATTTTATCTCAACAGACTATTTTATTGTAAAGATTTTGGAGTTTCTTATATATACAGTAACAATACCACTTTTCTTCACCTAAGATTCTTATTATATTTCAATGAGTTTCTATCCTATCTTTTGAAATGGTTTTCTTCCAATGCCTTAATGCTTATTACTCAGAATTAATGATTGTTCATGCTTAGACTTCCTTCAAGTATTAAGCTATGGTAAAATGAGTTTTTGTCCTATCTTTTGAAAGGTTTTATTCAAAGTTTTAATGCTTATTACTCAGAATTCATGATTGTTCATGCTCTGACTTCCTTTAAGTATTAATTTATGGTGAATCTCTTTGAGTATTTATCTTTCAATACCTCGATGTCTCATTACTCAGAATTCCTATGTCACATGATCTAACTTCCTTTGAACCTCAAGCTATTAGGATTTTCCTGAATGTATCCTTCTTTCATTGAAGTATATACAAGCCTAAGCTTCCACAAGGAAAGCCTTTGTTATTGAGAGCGCTATCACTGACTCCATAGCCCAACGGTAGCAAGTATTCATCTTTTCAACCTGAACCAAAACATAAATAATAGAGTTATCCATCTATCTTATATCATTAAACAATATCATACATCCCTTTGAGAGAGCCCTCTCAGACTGAAGAGGCTAAGATTCAGTCCAAAGGTTGGTTTGAAATAGTTACACTGAAGTTATCTGATCATCATCCAATCAGGTATGATTTTGGTGATAACACCTTCCCTCTAATATCTCTTCTCTTTATATTTTCTTGTATTCTTTATTTTTAAATTTATTTAGCTTTTGGAGATAAGAGTATTCATTTGTATTTAGCTCAAATGATAGAGGGATGGTAACATGTAGAATCCACAAGTATGGCATACGATGTTTGAGAGTAATATTAGCTAATTTTAGGTAATATATGAAAGTTTTGAACTATGCAAAATGATATATATGCATTAATATATCCTTTAGAATATGTTGTGAGTATTATTTCAAATGTGAGGGATACTTATAAACTATATGAAAATGGGGATAAGGTTACTTATCTATACCAGGATACCTCAAAGAGTTTCCTTATGAAATACTTTAGAATATCTTGTGAGTATTCTTTCAAATGCGAGGGATACTTTTGAAAACCAAATGAAAAAGGGGATAAGGTTACTTATGCAAGAAAATTAGAAAGGAAGATTTTTTTTAAAAACTTGATAATTACATGTGAGGTTCCTATGAGATTATTTAACTTTTATGTTCTTCTCTTATCTTAGTTCAATATGAAATTACCAAAAAAATAGCAAAAGGACCAAGGACACAAGATATAGGCAGACAACCAGGTAAAAACCCCACTCTAGGGGAAAACTCAGTCAACAACTCATCGTTCAATAGTTATTTTTGAGATAATATAAGCCCTTGACAGAGAAACAGACTCCTCCACACCAAGTTAGCCTTTTCCTTATTTTACAAATGATCACTCTCCAAAACCATCTTCCATTTAGATGCACTGATAGTAGCAAAAACACTTCGATGCATTAGTACTTTCGACCTAATAAATTCGATCTCAATGAAAAAAAATTGATATTGAAGTAGCAGTTCCACTTGAATCATGAACAACTGGGAGCAACAACTTCATCCTGGTTGCAACAACTTCGACTTGATATAAATTGGCAGCAACTAGAAGCAACAAGTTCGATGAAGTAGTATGGACTTTGATCTCCCTATAAAACCAAAACTTGTGATATATAGATGGCCCAAAACTTAAATCTTGACATTTTCTTCATTCTCCAAATTCACATTTCTTTATTCCTCTTTTCCTACTACGCACTTGTTTTAGCCTTCTTATGGATATCGAAATTGCATGCAAGTGAGAGAGTGTGAACCAAATGAATTTGAACTACTTCAATATATAGGCTTAAAGTGAGTTTGAATTCCCTAGTTTGAATCTGACTTGATCTCCTTAAGGTTGAATTTGGGTAGAGGTGAAATAATTCAGTTTTGACTAAAAAATTATCATTTTTTCATTTTTTAAAAGCCCAAGAATGGTCTTATTAAATGTAAAATGACTCTAATGACAATATAAATCCTAGAAGTCCTCAATGGGGACTTTGACCTAAGACATGTTGACCCAAGCATGAAAACAATACTTTAATAAGTCATAATAATAATAATAATAATTTATTTTCAATCTTTTTCATAAATACATTTCATTATGACTCAAATACAATTATGAAGATTGAACCTAGTGACATTTTTAAACACCGCCTCTTAACTAGTGAGGTATTCATAACAAGTACAAGGAATATCTAAATCTATATGAAATTTGAAGAGTTTAGGCACCACAATTCCATGGACTATATTCCTAATCGGGGTAATATATCCAAGGTCCTTCAATAGTTTAGGCACTCATAATGCCACATACTAGATTTTTCTCTAGGTACCATCAAGCCTACTACTAAACATGAACCCAGGGATCCAGGCGCATATCTGAGGTCAGAGCTCTAAGACCAATGCCACCCTCCCTACTCTGAGATCTAGACATCAGCATATATATTTCCTCCTAGAAAATTTGTATCACACACAAAGACTCAACACTCTAGATTATTCCAATTAGTAGCAACTCCTCCCTGATCAAGCAGATCAGAAACAACAAATCTCTCTCGATAAAAATGATCAATAAAAAATGATATCAAACCTCCAATATATTTACATGTACAAACACAACCCAAATGAGTAATAAACTTTCAAATGTGCATAAGAAAATAAAAATCTCTCGGGTCTTCGAGACAACTAGATGTTTCTTCTCACTTTATCATAGTAAGGCTTAGAAACTTTCAAATGAATATTCACACTATATTCCTTAACCATATATATTTCTTTCCTACTTCACATGCATCAACAATTTATTCAACCAAATAATATTTTCCTTCTTTTAGCATCACCGAAAAATGCATTCTCCTATTTATTCTTTCAAGGTATTCATTGTGACTATAATAAATCATCGCTCTTAACTTGGGAGATATACCACATCTTTTATCCTAGCTCCCTATTAACTTAGGTAGATCAACTTATTCTCATTGTAGAATCTCTCATTGCTTCCATCCCTCTAATCAAGTTAATGTTGATCAACATTCATATATATTTCTTCATCATGCTTATCATATCAACTTTTCTTACGAACATCTTCACCATCTTGAAGATTATGTACCTGCAAAAATTATATATAAAGTACAACCAAATATATAGAAGCATGAATTCAACCATAAAAAAATCACAATTTAGAATTTACATACATAATCAACAAGAGGATTTACTTAAATACTTTATTTTTTGGCCCAGGTTTTGTTTAAAACCCTAAATCACATGAAAGACTCAATCAAGATATCAATCTCATTAAATATAGAGACACAATATTTCCTTCAAAGATATAGCATACTCTTCTATATTTCAAACAATCAAAATAACAAGTACTAACAACTTCTAAGATTAATATGTTAGATTTCCTACTATTATTTCCTATAAACCCTAGATTCCATACATGAGCTTCAACAATCAAATCCAATCACAACTCAATCAACAATATGACTAGCTTCTACTAGGGTTTGATGTAAACCCTATATTTTTATTTGCTAATTTTCAACAATCAAATTGATCACAGTACAATTTCAGGTTTTATCAACCTTTCATAAATCCTATATTTTCATATTAGAGAATTGAACTTATACTACAGTTTAGTCACAAAAACCTGAAATTCACAAGCACTATAATCCTAGAATATTAAACTTAGACTAAGGTTTGTTTCGAAGCCCTAGGAGTTATGACCATTAACAATTAGGTCAACACATATATCTAGGATTCCATCATTATGCACATGTGTATCATAACAACATATTTTAGTCAAACCCAATGACACAAACACATTCAGACATCTAAAATGTTTAATTAGATGGAAAAATACATGCCTAGTGTTTCATTCCTAGGAAACTATCTAAAATAAGGGTCTTTCTCATAAACCATACCAAACCCTAAAGGTATTAGGTTTCAATAGAAGACCCTAATTTACCAGTACTTCAAAGGTTTTGGATCACCATTCGACCCTAACAAGTTAGGTTTTTCATAACCATAGAAAAACCCCATGAAACCATCAAAGCATCAAACATTTTCTTTAGACTTTATCAATAACCCTAAGTAGGCTATGGGATCACATATTATCATCAACATACCCTTAGGTTAGGATTTTATAGAGAACCCCTTTTAGTGGTTTCACAAGAATAATCAAAGATATGAGCATATATTTATCTAATGATGAATCTCCCAATCAAGAATATTTATGATTCAAGAGAGCTAGACACAGTAATGTTGTTAATGTGGAATGGATTATCAAAGAGAATGAGCATCCATTTATCATGACAAGAAATCTTATTATCTAAGGCATTCCTTTGTTTCTTAACATACCTTGTAATTCCAATGCTTTGTCTTGTAAGGCCTTTCTTTAATTCTTGAGCATTCAACAAACCTTTTGCTAAACAAGGAAATAGGAACATAAACGTGATTATTATTTTATACAAAAAAAATTAGATAGGTAAAGGAAACCAAAAATAAAAAGTAAGATACATATATTTGGAAGTTGGTGAGGGATCCTTCGAAACTCAAGCAATAATTATAACCCTTTAAAAAAAATTCAAAAACTTCTTTCTGAAAACATTTAAACATACAAATATTAAAAATAAAAAGTACAAAATGAAATAACTAAATCTTAGATCAAAGGAAATTGTAGTGTAAATCCCTGATATTTGACTCTTCGGATTTATTTTTCTTTGGAGATCATGCTTTAGAAACCTTAGCTTTGTCCTTATTCCTTTTCTTATTCTTTGGATTTTCAGGACAATCACTCTTATAGTGACCCATTTTATGACATTGGTAGCATTCTATTTTGAACATATCTACCTTTATTCTTGGTTCTCTTGACCTTTTTAATTTTCCTCTCTTGCGATGAGAGGAGTAGGCATTCACAATTTATCTTATTCATTGTTGGATACTAATGTGATTCTCATCTCTTCTTGACTGAAAGCATTTCATAGCTCTCCGAATGAAGAAGTCTCTTTATAGTTGTTGATTCCTGAAGAAAAAATAGTCCGAGTAGGTAGCAATCCCAATAATGCAGTAATCATTGGCTCTTTGTCTGGTACAATCTCATCTATGGCTAGAAGGTCATCTGTAGTTATAGCTATCCTTACAAATAAGGAAGCCAAACTTTCATCTTTAGTCGTTTTGTGGTCCTTAGTTCATTCTTGAGAATTTATACTTGACCAATGTTCTTAATAGTCAATAATTTTGATAAGACCTCATACATTTCTTGAGTAGAGTCTATGTTGGAAATGTATAGGACAAGATTTTACTTTATACCTTCTACCATTAGTGTCATAGCCAATATTTATGATTATCTAAAATTTAATTGATCTGCATCACAAGATTCTCGAACAAGTTTATTCACTTTTCCTTTCACCAAATCTAATACTTTATTCTTTTAAAAAATGAGGTCAATTCTCTTCTTCCATGACCTATAATTTGAGGCTCCTTCTACATTATTATCTCCTTTATTGTGTTAGACATTGTCCTTAAAGATAGTAAGCTTATTCTTATAAGGTCTCCTTTTATGATCTCTCGATCAACTTCTTGAGATTCCTTTCTTTCAATAGATCCTGAAAAACTACCTTTTTCCTCCTCCTTTACCAAATATATAAAACCATGTTAGAAAAGAAAAAAGGAAGAAATATTTTCTTATTCTTGATAATAACTTGTGAGGTTCTTATGATATTATTTAGCTTCTATGGTATTCTCTTATCTTAGCTCATAAAGAAATTTCCAAAATAATAGCACAGGGATCATGGACACTAGTTATAGGCGAAAAACCACGGAAAAACCTTACTCTAGGGGAAAACCCTATCAATAACTATTCCTTCAATTTTTTTTCTTAAGATAATCCAAGTCCCTTGACCTAGACACATACTTCCTCCACACCAAGTCAATTGTTTCCTTTTTTTTTCAGATGATCACCTTCCAGAACTATCATCGATCTAGATGCATCAATAGAAATAGTAGCATTTTGATTGAGTACTATTATCGACCTAATAACTTTGATCTCAATGCAATAACTTCTATATTGAAGAACCACTTCCACTTGAAGCAATAACTTTGACCTAGAAGCAACAACTTTGACCTGGTAGCAATAACTTTGACCTAACAGCAATAAATTTGACATGGAATCAGCTAGCACCAATGGGTTCGATGTCACTGCAGAGATTTCGATCTCCCTAGAAAACCCACACGTGTGAGAGATAGATGGCCCAAAATTTCGATCTTGACCTTTTCTTCCTTCTTCCCCAACTTCACACTTCTTTGAGCCTTTTTTTCCTACTTCGCACTTCTTTTATCCTTCTTCTAGATATTGAGCTTATGTGCGAGTGAGAGAGTGTGAACCAAATGAATTTGAACTACTTCAATATATAGGCTTCTGGTGAGGTCGAATTGCCAAGGTTTAGGCCTACTTGATATCCTTGAAGTTGACTCAGTCTAGAGGCGACATAATTCATTTTTGAGTAAAACATAACACTTTTTACATGACTCAAACCTAAGAAAGGTCTTATTAAATACACAATGACTCTAATGACTCACTATAAATCCTAGAAGTCCTCAATGGGGACTTTTACCTAAAACATGATGACCCAAGCATTAAAGTCATTCTTTAATAAGTCATAATAATATATATATATATGTGTGTGTGTGTGTGTGTGTGTGTGTGTGTGTGTGTGTGTATGTGTGTGTGTGTGTGTGTGTGTGTGTGTGTGTATGTGTGTGTGTGTGTGTGTGTGTCTAATTTCTATTATATGTTATAAAAGAGGTACATTTCAAAACATTCGCACCAGAATTGTTGTGATAGCCAATTCCGACGGGATAAATGTTCAAAAAAACAAGAAACGAATAGCCCCTATTGGGGAAACTAGCCGATAAATTAGGCCAAGTCTCAGGAAGACTTTTTCCCCAGACGGGGATACTAGCACATGACATAAGCATCCAAAATTTAAACATATTGTGCAAAGAATAATTAGGCAAAAAAACAACTATAAAGTTCTGACTGACAAAAGAGAGAGGCACCGTGGAGCTAATCCTTCTATGGCTTATCATTCTGAGCATCATTAGGAGATGGCTCTTCCACAATGAAGAAACCATAGTCTTTTAAGAGGTCATCATCCTTCTTAGATAGCTGGCGAGTCATCTCCAGCGTGGAGGCATAGCGTGCACCCAAGGTTGCTACATTGTCGTCCTTAGTTGAACTGCTACCACTGTCATTGCCAAGGAATTCACCACAGATTTTGTGGACAAAGCCACAAATTTCTTGGGCTTTTGGAGGATGGAAGCTATCATTGGTTGTTTTTTATCTTAGCGCACACCAACGTAACCATTGGAAGTTGCATATAGAATATATACATGGCGTCAATCATATCAAATTTTATTTTTCAATATTTATTTAAAAAATACATATTTTTCAAATAAAATTATACAACATAGAGACATTTAAATGTGTGTGCTTATTTTATCAAATAAAATATTGTCCACTTTTCTTTCCTTTATTCTTTTTCTATTTGATTGTTTTCATTTTTCATTATTTTTCTTATTTTTATTTTATTTTTTCTATTTTCTCTTTCTTTTCTTTTCCTTTTACTGTAAAATGAAATTTTCAACTATTCTAAAGGTAAAAATAAGTTACAACATTAGCTCCAGCTGGGGACTGCTTCCCCTTTTGTGATTCAGAGAACCTGCATGTCCATGTGTCTTCTCCCCGAGCTATGGATCCTTTGTTATGAAATCACACTTGTTGTAGAAATTTAAATAAAAACAAGAAATATACAATCATGATTCTAAAAATACTTGATACTAGATATAATTCATGAGATATTTCCCATTTACTGGAAATGAGAAATATTCTCCTTCCAGATTGTATAGGATGAATGTACTATTTCCTTTGACTTCTTTAATCGTAAAAGTTCCTAACCATAGGTTATCAAGCTGTCCATGTTTGCCTCTTTCTTATTTTCTTGCATCCCATTTGAGAACTAAATATCCTTGTCTAAAATCTCCTTTTTTGGATTTTATATCAAAGAAACTCTTCATCTTGTCTTGATATTGTCAAATTTTATGCTGTACTTCATGCCTATCTGGATTTAGTTTAATAATTTGATTTATCCTTATTGAAAAATCATCTTCCTCTTCATATGAATCCTGCACAAACTTCATGATTGGAAATTCTAATTTGGTAGGGAAGATAACTTCTATTCCATAAAGAAGATGAAAAGGAGATTTACCAGTAGAACTTTTAGGTGAAACCCTATTTTCCCATACTATATATTTTAGATGACTATCCCAGTTCCTTTTATGATCTTCTAAGACTTTCTTGATGTCTCCAACCAAAATTTATTTCATGATTATGCTAACCCATTCTCTCATGGATAATAAGGTGTAGAATAATGTAAAGAAATTTCATATTTTTGAAAAAATTATATCATATTAACGATATTGAACGCTTGAGCATTATCTATAACTATTTTTCTTAGATAGCCAAATCTAGAAAAAAAAATTATTCAATAAATTTTATCATCATCGTGTCAGTTTCATTCTTAACAAGTGTTAACAGGAAAAAATCGTACAAGAAAAATACATTAGAAAATTTCAAGAAAATAGAACAAATAAATATTTTCCAACATACATACATTATGAAGGAAAAAAATTAATAAATTCTTAAGGTTCAGTCAGAAATTGGCAGACAACGCACTATGAACAAAGAGGTTTTGTGAAAGTCGCAATTTTTCCTTCGATAGCCATGTGGTCTTTGGGATGGAAAAAAGTCTCCATCTAGGACCACTTCTGACACTTGGTGAAGATGATTCTTTGTCAGTAGCAGTCAAGGCCAACTGAATTCGAGCCACCTAAAATATTTATGAAGCCCTGAAAGGAATATATTATCCTTCTCTTGAGTCACTATCAATATTGGGACAAGAGAGAGAAGTGAAGTTTAAAAAATATCTATATAAACTAGACATGGAAAGAGGAAAAGGAGACACATTGTTAAGTTGGCCAAATTGCTACCATAGTAACACCAACTTTTAATTGTTGAAGCAAGAGGATTGAAGACACTAGAATGTTGGCCATCCAATATCCTTGTGAAGAAGAGAACTCCACCATTGGAGAGTTGTCACATTCATTTTTGGGGAGGGAGTGTGTTAGTATTTTATTGTTATTACTACCAGCAACCAATAAAGGGAGTTTTATCAATTATTGTATTGGTTTTTTGGTCCATTTGAGCATTATTGTCCTGTGTTTTTCTATTTGAGTTAATGTTATTGTATGCATTACTTACCTTATCATTTTTTATTTACTTACTCCTTAACTAATAAAACTATGTGTTCTACGTAAACATTAGAAAAAAAATAGTTTGAAAAAATATCTATTGAATTTTTCCACTAACTCTTCTTCCTAGTTAAACTATGTGTGGTTTTGAAATGTGTAAAAAAAAAAAAACACTTAATTGCTATATTAATTGTGGTTAGTGGAGCAACTAGTTAACCTAAAAAAAATGTAGAAAAATGGTGAATTCAATGCATTATGGGTTTCAAATCACTAAAAGTTTGAAAAAATACAAGGATTTTTTTCTTTCTGTAATACAACGCGTGTCTTTTAAACACAATCATGGTGTGTGCATCTATTTGAGATAAAGGTGCACTGTCGAGAAAGATAAAACAAACTTGAGGTCTCTCGCTCTCAAAATAGGCACTAAATGTCCTGAATAATTCATAGAGAGACCCTCAACGCCTTGTAGTTGGTTATGCATAGAGGAGGTCCTGCAAAACAACCATTAAACCAAGAAAAAGAAACTAGTGGTGTCACGAAACATTTGGTAGTGGTTTTCCACCTGTGATGTTCATCGAATAACATCATCGATGATACCATTTGACTACGACTATTTCAGCACACCCTTACAGGGACTACAATGAAATGGCATGTTGACCAACCTTCTGCATCACATGGAACCTTTAACACCCTCATAATTGCATTCCTAACCTTATAAAAAATATCGATTCATCATGATTCAGGGATGGAACTCCTCACATGTTTTAGAAAAATACTTTCCATTCACATATCTGACCACCTCCATGAATGGCAAAGACGTCGTAGCTTGTGCAAAGAAAATATCAACGATAAAGTTCTCTTGGACTTATTTTTGAATACTCTCACACCAGAAATTTCAAAATATGTGGCAATGCAAAACCCTTGCAGTGAGGAAGATGACGTCAATAAATCCCAACATCTAGAGAAAATTTACACCCAATCTGGATATATATACGATATCCTTCCAAATTCCCCATGCCTGCAAACTTATAGAGAGTTACAAGGCACGCCAACTACTGTTGATGGATTGATAGGGTCCTTAGCCCAAAGTCAACCAAAAAATAGTTACTAGTACCCTGCATATTCATATGATACTACATAGAATATATCACTACAAGGGTACTGCCATAGTCAGCCTACACCTGTATAGAACATGACTAAGAGGGAAGTTCCATACCACCAGCTGCAAGGAGGTCCATACCCTCCCTTGTAGGGGACTCAGTACTCAACTAGAAATGTTGATACTAAAGAGTCATCCCAACACACATACATAAATCAGGGGCAAGGAAACCAATACTCCCATTTCCCCACACAAAATATACCACTAGTGTAGAAAAATGCATCGCTTAATCTAGTGCAACCTCCAAGACTCATCATTAACCTTCATATGATGAGGAGAATAATAATAATCCTTCGAATGTTGCAAAGAAAAAACCAAAGAGCAGACCAAAGAGAGACCGTGGAAAAGGGGGGAGCACTCAGCAAGGCCCCCCACGATCTCAAGCTGGGGGCAACCCGAACCGAAATCAAAACTAGGAACCAACTAATAACTCTCAGAGGAAAAATAAGACAACTAGTCTAAGGACAAATAATTCTTGTGCCATATGTGGTGAGTACTATCATTACACCCACCAATGTCCCAAAATCCTTGATTTGAAATGAATTTAGGGTAACTGAGGACAAGGGGGACAAAAACAAAAACATGTAGTCATGGAGGAACCTTTCCCCCCATTAAGGTGTGGTTGACACCCGGAAATAACAACCATCCCACAAAAACAATGTTGGAGGAACCACTCAAAAAAGTCATGATATATTTGTGGATGGAGAAGATATGTTCTTCCAAACACATAACAAAAATTATGAAGCACCCTTGGATACCAACCCTTTAGGTACAAACACGAGTGCACCAATAGCCTCGTTAACCATATCTAAGGTAACTATCGAGCCCATGCATGCCAAAAATGGTAAAAGGGACGATTAGGCGCACAAGAAATTATTATAAAGATTCTCATAGCTACAATATTTTCGTTGAATTAGCTTAGTCTCCTTCATCCATGTCAATATTAGAAGTCCTGAAATATTTCCCAACCTAGTAGAAAGCCTTACTTTCAACATTAGGTGCAATCAATCCTTTTGATTCTCACTTAATAGTCATTGATTAAGAAAAAATAGGCCCAAGGCTTCCTGTGCTAGTCTCTTTCCAAATACCAGTTTTGGCCTAGAACATCATCATTCATCAATGGATCATAGATGAAGGATCATATAAATGTATCATGTCCAAAACATATTGGGAGAATATAGGATCACTAGAATTGAAACCATCTAACATCATGCTTAAAGAATATGACGAGCGCCCATCAGCCCCCATGGGCCTTTTCCAAAACATACCAATACACCTTGCCAGCAAGATAGTACGCATCGACATTCAACTCTTGGACATGCAAGTAGAGTATAACATACTCCTTTTATAGAGTTATGTGTATGCTATGACAATTGTAGCATCGTCTATTTTTAGGGTAATGATGTTCCCCTATGAAGAAAAACTCATCACCATCAACCAACTCATGTATTACGAAAATAAAATCGTGACCTCTCTAGATGTCGTAGTAGCATATATAGATACATTTACTGAGTTGATCACAACATACTCAGAATTTTTCCCTCGCCAATTCAAACCTTCCACCCTCCTCGAAACATACCTAGGAAATCCCCCTGTAATACCCGAGGAAACCCCATAAATTGTAGAGGCAGCAGTGTGCATGATGAGTTCATCAAACACCGAGAGTAGCTCGGAGCCCAAACTTAAAATCACAGATGTCATCATGAATGATTCAAAATTCCTATCATACGCCATCTCCGAGACCCCATTTTTGTATCCTCTGCCTTGTTTTGTTACGCAACAAGTTATGGCAACTCTTACATTGCAAAATATGGCTCTCGCAAACCAATCTGGTATTTGGATCCTCCGACCATGTCAGGAAACAAAGGCATTACCTCTACAGAAATAACTACCATTACAACCCAAGAGGTTATAATACCAAAAGAACCCCCTTTAACGATACCAGCTGGTACTACTGGAAAGGATCAAAAGAAAGGGAAGAAGGTCGATGTCCGTAGGATTCCTAGGGTGTCTTAACCATCCGAATTATGGAATATCGTAGGCCATCCTACCAACATTTTCCTAGAATTAAACGAGTCCAAAGATCTTCTACATGCAGAAAAAATGGATGTGACCCCAACTCCAAACAAACAGGAAACGTTCATAGAAATCTAAGGCAAAGAATTACGCACAAACCATGCATGCACCATATTTGAGCAGTACCAGCATTACTCCCATCATTGCTCAAATATTCCTTAATATATGGATGCATTACATGCCCTAGAGCAATCCAAATCCCAGGACCCATCCATCTAGATAGGGGAAGACAGATCCAAGACCATCTTCTAGATACGAGAAGAGTCAGCATCATGCTCGTACCCAACCAACCCAAAAACGTAAACACCAAAAAGGAAACGTGAGACCACACCTCACATCTCAGTCTGTGCATTGTGGGATGAACCCGATCATTTGATCGTTTAATGCCATGAATTAAGGGAATTTAATCATTGGTACCCAATTGCTCACGTTGTCCAAAGAAACTTGTCTAGGCACATAAGAAATACATTTAAGATCTATCAAAGAAACCACCATGTATGCCACTGTTCCCATATCCATCATTTCCGATCTATGCTAGACTTCATGCGTCACTTTATTGCTGGAAATTCTGACTTAGAAAATTCAAACTCAAAATCAAGGAACAATACTACAACTCATGGACTGGAGCATCTAGGACCAATTTTTGTAGATATGAAGACAGGTGGCCACCAGGATTTCTGCCTCTCTCTCTCGACAATCCCCAACATCATGTCTTGGTCTACGCATTATGTGACGAACATGATCATTTGATCGTTCAATGCCCATATTTAAGGTCATTTCTTTGTTCATACCCGATCACCCTAGTGGTCCAAATAAATTTGACCAGATGTAGATGACACACTCGTCTAATCTGTCAAGATAATCCCCATGTTTGTCACTTTCCCAATGTTCCCTGATTCCACTTAGTTTAAATTACATGTGCCCGTTCATTGCCGAAAATCCTTACCTGGACAGTTTGGATTCATAGTATGTGGAGAGTTTCATAACTCACGAGAGTGAAGAATCAGGTCCATTCTATGTGTATCTAAAGATATATGTCTAATATAAATGTTACATTCCTCTCGTCACCACCACCAACCTAGATATGGGAAGGCAACTAGATGCCCTGACAGGGAAGGGTGCAAACCCAACTTCCCATCTGCCCTATGCAATAATGTAACCACCTAGTTGACCAATGTCAAGATCTAGATAGGTTCACCAACATTTTTCGCCTAGTAACTCCTATTCCCCACATACATCTCACTAATCAAGAGAATATCACTCGCTCCTATTGTTGAATTTTCTTCAATTTATACCATACAAATATTTGTCAACATATTCCACAATTAAGAGTAGCTAGAGCAGCATTAAAAAAAAACCACCCAAGGGAGCCATACTAGGCAAAAAATAAGAGCTAAATATGGTAGTAATGCAAAAATTCACCATTACACGACCAACAGTGATCATCACCTTATTACCTCGTAAGTAGTACCGATTTGCATCCCATTTAATCGATGAGTACTTATACTCTGTGCAACATTTGCACCAGTCACTCCCATGGTACAGAAGTATGCCCTATGTTACAAAATTTTAGAATCTTTTCATCCAACACCATTCCCCATGAGAGGAAAATTATTGTACACCTTGTACACCACCACGGTAACATGAACCCCTTATTACTAGAAACAAACCAATAATCACTGAAATCCTTCAACCATCTAATGTTGATGACACACAACACCATATACAATTCATCCCATTATCCATGGGAAATGTGATTTGTGTTGTCTTCTCATAATTTCTTAGTGTCGACACCGCTACAACTACCGCACCAATAGTAGTACCTTCGAAATTGCAGACCCATGCCTTATGCCTTATGTTCTTTGTCCTCCTAATCTAGCTGTATGACATCAACCATTGAATCACATTATTATTTCTCAACCATCACTGTTAGGGCGAGGTCTACTCCTCACAACCTCACACACAAAAAATCCCCCTTAGACATCCTATTCCCCGCTTATGATCATATATTAGAGGCCATGACGAAACTTGAACAGTAATGGGATGCCATGCACAACCGCTCATTTTTTCTACCAAAAAAATAATTTGTGCCTAGCAGCATAGAAACCCATGGTATTTATACCATTGAATCAAAATATTTCTTGAATCAGGAAAAGTAAATTGGTTCAAGAATCCAATCCCAATGCCTAATATATTTTAGGAGGGGAATATGTCAAATATCACACATACCATCAAGGTGAATATCTCGAAAAAAGTTGGAAAAATCGAAGAAATCTCTCTGGGAGTAGCATGATCTCTAGAAGAAGTACACACATACACCACCCTATTGCAAGAGTATAGGGATATCTTTGCATGGGACTATTCAGAAATGACAGGTCAATGTCCCACCATTGTGGAACATCATATTGACACATGGCCTAACGTCTCCCCCGTCCGCCAAAATAAACATCAATTGCACCCATATAAAGATCAAGCAATCAAATAGGATATAGACAAAATCCACAAAGCCAGATTCATATACCCGATTACTTACACATCTTGGTTTCTAACCTTGCACCTGTCATGAAAAAAAGGAACTATCCAGGTTTGCAATGATTTTCCGGATCTAAATAATGCCTGTCCCAATGACAACTACACCACTCCATTACTCGACCAAGTCATTGAATCTTGTGTCGATCATGAGGCCTTGTCCTTCATTGATGGGTTCTTGGGGTATTATCAAACGTATATCTGACATACAATTCGATAAAATACTGCATTCACTACCCATTGGATATAATCAAATATATGAGCATATATTTATCTAATGATCAACCTCCCAATCAAGAATTTTTATGATTTAAGAGAGCTAGACACAATAATGTTATTAATGTGGAATCGATTATCAAATAGAATGAGCATACCTTTATCATGAAAACAAATCTTGTTGTCTAAGGCATACCTTTTTTTCTCAACAGACCTTGTAATTCCAATGCTTCATCTTGTAAGGTCTTTCTTCTATAATTCTTGAGCATTCAACAAACCTTTTCCTAAATAAGGAAATAGGAACATAAATGTGATTAGGTTTTTATACAAACAAAATTAGATAGGTAAATGGAACCAAAAATCAAAAGTAATGTACATATATTTAGAATTTTGTGAGGGATCCTTCCAAATTCGAGGGATACTTATAAAATTTAAAAAAAAAAAAAAAACGACTTTCTGAAAACATTTTAATAATACAAATACTAAAAATCAAAAGTATAAAATCAAATAACTAAATCTTAGATCAAAGGACGTAGTAGTATAAGTCCCTTATATCAAATTCTTCGGATTTATTATTCTTTACAAATCCTTCTTTAGAAACAATAGCTTGGTCCTTATTCCTTTTCTTATTCTTTGGATTTTCAAGGCAATCACTCTTATAGTGACCCATTTTTTGAAATGGTAGCATTCTATTTTGGATATATCTAGTTTTCTTCTTGGTCCTCTTGTCTTTTTCAAGTTTCCTTTCTTGCGATGAGCAGAGTAGGCATTTGAAATTCTCATCTCTTCTCATATCTTCACATGAGCGGAGTAGGCATGTGATTATCATCTCTTCTTTATTGGAAGAATTCTAGAATTATTCGAATAAAGGAGTCTCTTTCTAATTGTTGAGTCCTCAAGCAAAAGCACACCGAGTAGGCAGCAATCCAAATAATGCAGTAATCATTAGCTCCTTTTCTGGTACTATCTCATCTATGGCTAGAATTTCATCTCTAATTATAGCTATCCTTACAAATAAGGAATCCACAGTTTCATCTTTAGTCATTTTGTGCTCCTTAGTTCATTCTTAAGACTTTATACTTGACAAATGTTCTTGATAGTGAATAATTTTGATAAGACCTCATACATTTCTTGAGTAGAATATATGTTGGATATGTATGGGACAAGATTTTACTTTATACCTTCTAGCATTGGTCTCATAGCCAATATTTATGTTTCTCTAAACTTTAATTGATCTGCATCACTAGATTCTCCAACAAGTTTATTCATTTCTCCTTTGACTAAATCTAAGACTTTGCTCTTTTCAAGAATGAGGCCAATTATCTTCTTCCATGGCCTGTAATTTGAGGCTCCGTATAATTTATTTTCTACTTTATTGTGTTAGACATTGTTGTTAAAGATAGTAAGCTTATTATTATAAGGTCTCTTTTTATGATCTCTTGATCAACTTGGAGAGATTCCTTTCATTCAATAGATCCTTAAAAACTACCTTTTGCCTCATCCTTTACCAAATCTCTAAAACCATGTTAGAAAATTAGAAAGGAAGAAATATTTCCTTATACTTGAAAATTACTTGTGAGTTTCTCATGATATTATTTAACTTTTATTTAGTTTTCAAAAAAATAACACAAGGATCAAGGACACTAGCTGTAGGCGAACAAGCACGAAAAAACCCCACTCTAGGGGAAAACCCAATTAATAACTATTCCTTCAATTTTTTTCTTGAGATAATCTAAGTCCCTTGACTTAGACACAAACTTCCTCCACACCAATTCATCCCCTTTCCTTTTTATGCAGATGATCACCTTCGAGAACTATCTTCGATTTGGATGTAGAAGTAGCAATAGTAACATTTTGATCTAGTAGTATTATCGAACTAATAACTTTGATCTCAATGAAACAACTTCTATCTTGAATAAACACTTCCACTTGGAGCAATAACTTTGACATGGAAGCAACAACTTCGACCTTGCAGTAACAACTTCGACCCAGCAGCAATTACTTCGACTTGGCATCAACTAGCACCAACAGGTTCGATGTAGTTTTAGAGACTTCGATCTCCCTAGAAAACCCACATGCGCGAGAGATAGATGGCCCAAAAATGTGATCTTGACCTTTTCTTCCTTCTTAACCAAATTCACACTTCTTTGAGCCTTTTTTTCCTACTTTGCACTTATTTTATCATCCATCTGGATATCGAGTTTGTGTGTGAGTGAGAGATTGTGAACTATATGAATTCCAACTGCTTCAATATATCTACTTCTGGTGAGTGTGAATTGTTGATTTTTAGGCCTATGTGATCTCCTTGAAGCTAAATCGATGTGGAGGGGACATAATTCATTTTTGACTAAAAAAAAATCCTTTTTAGATGACTCAAAACCTAAGAAGGGTTTTATTAAATGCGCAGTGACTCTAATGACTCACTATAAATCCTAGAAGTCCTCAATGGGGACTTTGACCTAAAACATGATGACCCAAGCATGAAAGTCATGCTTTAATAAGTCATAATAATATTAATAAAATATGATTTTCAATCTTTTTCATAATTACATTTCATTATGACTCAAATACAATTATGAAAACCAAACCTAGTTACATTTTTCAACAACTTATCTATACGTGGAAGCCCATAAGAATTGCCTTATTTTCTCTCTAAAATTTATATATATTGTTATGACATGAGATCACTCACCATATCATGGTTATAACACTGATAAGGATTCCAATTAATCGCACTTATGTTGATGCATCCATAATTACTAAAATATAAGTGGTCATTTAATGGAAATTTTAACAATAAACAATGTAATAAGACATATATTATAAAAATATTGTAAAAAATAAAAATTAAGTGAATGAAATTAAAGTTTTTTCTTAAATCAAATTACCATTTAAAGTAAATGGACATATTATAAAAATATGGTAAAATTTAAAATTATGTGAATGAAATTAAAGCTGTGTTTGAAATCAAATTATCATAGAAAATCACAATGCTATCAAAATATTATAAATGGGAAAGTATGAATGTTTGAAGACACATCTATCTTAAACTTATTTTTGATAAAAATAGCAAGTATTCATTCAACCTCTTGGAAAATATTGATCTTTATTTAAAAGTTTATAATTGTGATTTTTAGTTTATTAATTTATAAACATCAACATTAAGGTCAATCGCTAAAGTTGGAAAATATTATTATTATTATTATTATTTAATGTTTAAGCATAGTATATTTATGAAAAACAAAAGTAATTCAAAACCAAGCCTATAATTAAAAAGAAAAATTAAAAATTAAAAAAAACACATGAATAAAAAATGAGAAAACCCTATATAACAAAAAACAACCACCTAATGGATTTTATCTTTTATGAAAAAAACCATAATAAACTAACATCTTATTTTGAAAACATAAATGAAAAAGGTACTATCTTACTCCTACCATAAACTATAATGTTTCAAAAAATGTCCTGTGAATTCATAAAATTAATATAACCATTTAATTACCCTATTATCAATTGCTCTATCTTGTTGTTGGGCAAGTCTGTGAACCTAAGTCATCAAACAGTGGTTGGTGGAAAGAATTAAAAAACCTATGAAATTTGTTTAAAGCATAAATCATTTCGTACTCGCCATTTTCAGAAAATAAACATTTTGGTAATCGCATAATATTGAAAAGGAATGCAAAGATAAGTGACACACCTTCCCTCGAAGATTAACTTGTGATTCTAAGAAATGTAGGTGATAATATTTTGGAGATCATGTTGTTATTTCTTTTATTATAGATGATGATAATGGAATGTATATTTATTTATTTTTTTCTTTCTTGTAAATTTGAAAATTATTTATATATTTCATCCTCTATTTATCTACCATTAGTATTTCTTGAAGGACATGAGTAGTTTTAGAGGTATAACATCAATGCATGATCTATCGTTGTTCAAATTTATTTCAAATTGGAAAATAACCATAAAAGATAGGTTGATTGCGATCAAACTTTGTTTTATGACATTCAAGAAATTTTGGTTTCAAAAAGTTTTCAAATTTTGGTGTATTGAATGGATTATTACTGTCAATATATCTTAATTAAGAAATTTTGATTTCAAAACGTTTTCAAATTTAAGTGTATTGAATCGATTATTACTATCTCTATATCTCCGATTAAACAATGTTTTGGAAATCTTCCTAATTTTCTTCATCTTACAATGTGTTATCCTCAAAAGAAGTTCCTATTATAGGATAAGTTTGTGAATTGTACTATAAATGAACATTACCATTAAAAAAAAATTGATTTTGAAAATAAATTTTTTAATCAATCAAATTTTAGAAATTCATTTGTTGGTTTTTGTGATAGTTGTTTTAGTGACCGAGAATAATTTAAAAATAAAATATTTTTCATCTTCTCTTATTTGGCATGACTCTAAAAATTATGTTTTCTCTCATTTTCTGAATATCAAGGAAATCTATAACCACCTAAATTGATTCTTTGTTAAATACTGTTTTGGAATTATCTTTTAAAATACGGAACCCAATATTTTCTTTAAAATAAAAATGTAAAACATGAAAGACACGAAGACCGGCATGTACTGTCTCTATGAGCAAAAATATGTCTTCAAGCTCGGGGATGAGTAGAATTTCATTCAAATCTACGTCATAAAATCAAAAAATAACTTCATGTAAATTGGAGGCCCTTGTAATTTCTACATTGTCTTCTTCTATAATATTGTGTAGAGTAGTGCTTGTCACGTCATAAACATCAAGGGCCAAGAAAATTCCTTTTAGTGGTGGTTCCTCCTCTAATAGAAGCTATAATGAATCTATCCTCCTCTAATAGAAGCTATAATGAATCTATCAAAAACAATGAGCTATATGTGAAAAAAAAATAGATTTTGGGAAGATTCTTCTTTGCTAGAAAGAAATATTGGATGATTTCTTGATTAGCCGATTTATTATTTAAAGATGTTATTTTTTTTAAAATAAATAAATAAATAAAATTGAGTTATATATATATTTTTATTTGTTTGGAGAGGAAAAAAAATATTGTATTTATTTTTAATGTAAATTTTAAAAAATAAAATGAATTGGTGAATAAATCATTAAGTAATGATTTACTACTTTATTTTTAAGTTTTATCTATTTTAGTAAGAGTGGTTAATTTCATAGTTTTAATAAGTTTATAATCTTAACTCAAAGAATGTTATTTACAAAATCCTTTTCCAATTTGAATGACAACTTGTGTTGGTTTACAATGATATTATTTGTTGAATTCATGGTTTGGAATAAATTTTTATTTTAACCACTCTCAAATAAGAAGTGATATAAATTTGTAACGTTGTTTTTAAGTTTTTAACATTATTAAATATTAGATAATTTCTAGTGGTAAATTTATTAAGGTTATTTTTTTTAATTGCTAATCAATGAATTTTCCTCTAGTATTTATTTAGCTAGTGTAGTTGACAAGCCCAACTTACAAAATTTTGCAAAGACAAAGTCTACTAATTTAGGAGAGTGTTTTTAGGAGATTTTAATTAGAAAGGTTAAAGGAAAAGAATAATCATCATAATAATACACACCACATTTTGTACATCCCAGAAGATATCATTAACCATGGAAACTTGGAAACTTGCTTCAATAGATAACTATAATCATGAGAGTTGGTCAAAGATCCAAAAATGAAGGCTAAACTTCTTATATGTCATTTCTATAGTGGTTCTCTTATTTATTACTTCCTATTCATCATACCTTCTAGCATCCCCTTTTAACATATTGGATAATGATATTCATAGAATTCACAAAACAATTTCATCTCGACATCTTGACAAAGAGACCTCATACACCCTAGATTGCATTAACGAATCCCAAATAAATATATGACATATAAATATTATTATATCAGTTACTTATCTTCCATTTAGTAGAAGGAATTATATTTATCATTTTATAGGTGGTACATATTTGGGTCTACATTGTTCACTTATTTTGAATATTTTCATTTCCATAATAATTTATTAATTTTTCCCATAAACATTGAAATGCCATTAGAGAAATACTCTAATTTTAATTTCCACACATAGAAAGTAAACATATAAGTGTATCTAATGGAAAAATATATATAAGGGTATTAAAAGGATATGACTCAAACACCTAGAGATCTAATTAAGGAAGTGGAATGGTTGAGAAGAGATGGTAAATCCAAAGTTACCATTAACACTCATCTCATATATACATAGTTATAAAATGTTGATTTGACTCACTCATCGAAGGAAATTTAGTGTTAATTGCGAAGCAAAAGCAGTAAATGAAAAGTTTTCTCTAAATCTAGAAATACTTAGCTTAATATGTTAAGTAGAATTAACATGTCTAGTCACCTAAAAAATATGATATCTTCTCTTAAATATTTAGCAATGATAAAGGGTATGATACATGAAGAGAGTTCTAAATCCCTTCTATTTAATAGTCTTCTATCTAAATACAATAGTGTTATTTCGATTCTAAGCTAGTTTACTTTTCAAGTCCAAAAGATATGATTTTTACACTCTTAGATAAAATAGGAGATACATTGCAAGAGATGCATAATGTGATGATTAATATAATATGATATTCTGCTCAAGAGACAATCCTAATAATTTAACTAAAGACAATATGGAGATAGATGTTAGGTTTTCTAGTACACCAAAACCAGCAAGCTTTAGTAAACTTTCAAATCATTATCATACATTTTTGTTTAAGTGGTTGCAGGGTGGATTCTAGAG
This sequence comes from Pinus albicaulis, assembly GCA_034641835.2. NCBI lineage: Eukaryota > Viridiplantae > Streptophyta > Pinopsida > Pinales > Pinaceae > Pinus > Pinus albicaulis. The sequence goes on along the minus strand of CM076578.1, from coordinate 280,537,115 downwards.
TCGTGGTTAGTCCACGTTGTTGTATATTTGTGGACAATTCTATGTCGGGGAACTATGCCAAAGCATCTAAGTAAGGTTTTGATTTAAATTGGATGGCCAATACATTAAACCTTTAGAAATTTGTAATTTCTAAGTATTTTTGAGAAAAATAAAGGGTTTATTTCCATTTTTAACATAATTATTATTTAATTTGATTTGAACCAAATAAATTAAGAACATATATAATAGTTAAACATTTGTATTGAACATTTAATTTATCATATACATGAAATGTGTGTAGAATCTTTCTACAACACAACAATACATATCCAACAGGGGACAAAAGGAAACAATTTAAATATTTAGAGGAATTAACTAATAAAAATTGTTTATTTAACTAATCCCCTTTAATAATTATAACTTTACGAGGGCTTTCAGTGAGATTTACATTCCTTTTAGCCTTTCCCAAACTCATAAATTACCTTGAACATGTGCAGAAATAAATATGAAAAACATAATTGAATAAAAAGGAAAAATCACATAGATACACAAGTTGTTCACAATGAATCCAGAATCCTTTAATTATCTTAAAAAATATATAAAAATGTGAAAATGATTTCATTGATTCATCACCAGGGTTCAACCTTGTTTTATTTGAAATACCAAATATTTATAGACTCTAACTCCAAAATATCTTAAAACAAAATTGATTGCAAACTGAAATATTATCCAAACTTATTTAGATATTTACAAAAATAACATCGAAAAATAGTTATTATAAACTAATTTAGACACTTATCACACATTTCGAGACTATTGTTTGATGATTGTTGGTTATTGAATTTTCTATTTGTTTCTCGGTTTTTTATCTTCTGGTCACTGATATTTTGGCATTCGGTTTCATTTGATGAGCTCTAGTAATTTATCCCATCTCTTATCATTTGGGATAGAAAATTTGCTTAACTTCTTGTATGACTCGTCAACCTCTATATATTTTTCAACAATGGGCCTAGTTAAATATAAATGTTGAATTTCACGTTTAATAAAAAAATCATATTCTAAGCCCTCAGTAAAAAAATTTCGACTAATTATCCCTCCAACATTGGAAAACTTGGTTTTATCATTTGTTATCTCATGTAGCATATGCTGATAATTTTCTAGTAGCATGTGTTGTTTCCTTAGTGCCTGGATATCTGCATTTATATTTTTAATTGTTTATTCAACTGCTTTGACATCTTTAGGATTCAATACTAACTTTTAAATTAAATATTATAGCCCCTTGATCTTGGTATCTTTAGCTAGAGAATACATAATTTCTAGCTTCAGTTGAGAGTGGATGTTATTTAGAGATGCATGTAGCTTAAATGCTAGCATGTCAAAACTGTTCATTGATGTATAGATCATTTCTCCTGCTTGTTTAAGCAGATCAATTTGATCTATATGATGAATATTTTTAGTTTCAAATCAAAAAAATGAGATATTATAATCATCAACACTCTTAGGCACAGGGACATTTGGTTCCAAAAATTCTAGTTGGAACTGTCCTCTTTGGCTATCTAAAGCAGATAGTAACCTAGTCTGAATTGTGGAATATTTTTTCCATAACTCTGCATATGTTGATGTTTTTAATGCTTCATTTTTATTTTTCATCTCCAAAAATTTCTCAAAAATACTCTCATGTCTTGAAGAAGAAGGAGAAGAAAGAGAATCCATAATGGTTTTTTTTGTTTTCTGTAGTGAGAATACAAGCTCTCCTAAAAGTATGATTGTGGTAGGATCTTCACAAGTTTGGACTTCTAATGTCACACCTCCAAATTTCACACAGAAAAAAAAAAATTTCTTCACGAATTCAAGCTTTTAAGCATAGGTTTATTATAACATTCTAATTCTTTTCGCCATGATACTTTTCATCATCACATCATGTCGCAATTAAACCCTCTACCACTACTTCTTACCCTATGTTGTTTTAAATCCAAGTGTGAAGATATTTTATATGATTTTATTCTTTATACAGGTCTCGTATAACCTCGAAAATTCACCTTTGACTTCATGGTCACATATCTCATTTAATTATTGAATCTATAATCCACCATACGGTCCATTATCATGTATTATATAATATGGTTTGAATGAGCCTTTGCCCAAGAGCATTTTCGACCCTTCCACTATCCATAGCTACGATTTTCCGCCATGTATATTTGTATAGACTTTGGGGTATCGATTTTTCATATAGTTCGATGTACATATTATTATGAATTGACTCTTTTATGCGTTTGGCATTAATATATATACGCCTGGGTTGATATGACCACACATCATTGTACATAAGATTTTTAATCGAGTTTAAGATATGGAACTGGGCATCGGGATCAGTCTACACGTAAGGCGTATAATCACAATTGATTTGGGTTTCTGTGTTCATCGCCGCGGTGTAAATCTTATCCACGTCAGACGTCATGATAAGTAGATTAGTATTGTATGGTTTATGTCATTCTCCATACCCCTTCGTTCGTTTACATGGTAAATCCACGTCGTTGGGGCTTGCTCGGCTTACGTGGTGTACAACACTCATGCCGGTATATGCACAGGACACATTGAATTTAATTCGGATATACACCTCATTAATGTTATACGACAGTCTTAACTCTCCACTGCTACCCTTCGATCCGTGTCTTGGGCTTCTACGATTTTTCCAAGTGGACGATGGCGATCAATTTCGGATAGGGTTTAGGTGTCTGTTGAAGAATTATATAAGCCTTTGGTGTTGAGTTGAGTCGGTTTTCTGCGTTAATCAATTTGTTGTGCACCTCTGCGTCTGCAAACTTCTACTTCTGCAGAGGGTTTGCTATTCTCCGTTACAGAGAAGAGTCATGGCGTACCTGTTTCACCAACACGATACCAGGTAATTACTTACGCATTCATTTTTACCTATCGTATGTTTGAATGATCCAGAAGGTTGCTCGTAACTGGCCATACGCCGGTTCTGAGTGTATCCTCAGTTGTTCGTAAAGTGAATGCGTTTTGTTTTGAGGATTTTGAGTTATACCCTCAATGCAAAGTTTTGTTGTTTTCCATTTTTCGGGTTATCGTCGACCATGCTCTGGCAATTTTATAAAATGAGAACTAATTTGTGTTATGCATCTTGTGTAGCGTGCTTCGCGTCCCTTCAGGTGAACGTCTACTATTCAGTTGATCTTTATGAGGTGGGGTTTTTTTTCGTCCCGTCTCTGCATATAATTGTTATTTCCTCCTATTCCTATTTGAGGGAGTTTCGTATTAATCTTTACTCTATTTTAAATTTCGATTCCAGGAGCTCATCGAATCTGAGATTTGCATTTCACAGGTAGTGTCTTAATACCATGTGCATTTTCTTCATTCAATCTTTTTCCTGCGATGGCGCCAATGGTTAATTCCCATTTTGGTTTGAATTTGTTTTCTACAGGTAACCAAAGATCTCTTGCATGCTTATGAAAGCAGTCCGTAAACCTTTCAATAGTTATGGATGCTAACATAGGTATCCTTGCCATCCAGGTCGGTATACTTATGGGATTACTTCCCTTCTCCTGTTGCGTTGTTTCGTTGGGCGTCGAAACATTGTTCTCTTGTGATGTTGCGCAGTGTTCCTTGAGGAACGAGACTCTGTCAGAGTCGTGTTTTTTTTAATCGGTGTCGCTCCTAGATGGTGCTCGTTTAAATTTGTTCTATTGAGATAGGGGTTTTGAGTTTCATACCCTAGCCTGATAGGCTCAGCATGTATTACGATATTTTTGGACATATATACTCCCTATTGTCTTAGGTCGAATTCAATATACGACGCTACAGTATAAATTTACATGGACTGTCTGAATCGTGTATATGATTTCATACCAAGGAATTTTTCTTTGTTTAGTTTGCTCGTCAGAACAATATTTGGTTCTCGGTAATACTAATGTTGTTCCAGATTCCTTGGTTACATTCATCAGAATTTCCAGGAAGTTATATTAAATTTTTATCTCTTCTTCTGATGTATTTCGTTCATTATTTTCTGTGGTTACGAATCTCCACTCTGGTACTTGTATCATAATTACCGTTTCCTCTGTTCATGGTTACATTGAACTTGTTTTACCATTATCTTTCTAGACATATAAATGGCATGCGGGGAATTATGAGTCCATTCTCATTTATAAACATATGGTTAATATGTATGCAGTTCTAGAATTTATATTCTCCTATTTTCCAAAGCTGTATATATATTTCTATTCGCCAGTTTCTTCTCATTTTCCTATATCTATTTACAGCTCTTGTCTACCTATATGTCTGGTGGTAGGTGTTTCTGTAGAGCTGGTCATGGGGTTGAACTCATTCCCTTTTTCCTCTTGGTCAAGGGAATTAGTGGTTACATAAATGTTACTGTGTATACTGTTGAAAATAATTCAACTCTTTACTGCTATACTTCTCAACTGTTTAATCATAAATTCTGCACTCTATGTATTCATTTTCAGTGCTATAATATTAGAGTAGTTTCATGAGGCCACTGTCTCTGTTAACTCTATTTTTATATAAATATTTACTCCTTTCCTCCACTATACTAAGTGTGGCTTACATACAACCTTGTTGTTTTAGACCATTTAATTTTCTGGAATTATAATGGAATAGTTTGCTGACCCTGAGGTCAGTTTATAGAGTCTCTCATTCCATTATTTCATACACAGTATAAATTTTAATTCATTTCCTGCTATTATTCCAGTATACTACAGTGAATTCAATTTCTCTCTCTTGTAGATATATTAAAATCATGCTAGGAAACAAAAGCAGATTAAAACAATTTCACAACCTTTTCCTGAAAGAACAAGGTATCCTCAGATTTAAACCAACCTTGGTTTAGACTTTATGTGGGATTCTACTTGACAGGATTTTCCTCTACAACTATGCAGAATTATCAGGTTACTGCCTGATGATTAAATTCTGTTAAATGTGGACTAATAAAATTTAATACCTTAGAGACAAATTTTGTTTTTTATTTGTAGCCAATTCATACCATAATAAGCAGGAAGACAATTTAACTCAGAGACATACCACTCATGCAGTCGACCAACCTCCCAACCTTAGAGTTCTTCTGTCTCCCAGAACTCACCCCCAAGCTAAGATCACCTCCTGGAACAGATCAACCTCTAATCTGTACAAGAGCAGCTTATTTAAGCTATTGTTCCCCAAAGCATGTTTCTAATTCTGCGTCCAGAATCTCAAGATGCTTTTCTTCCTGTTTGCGTAGGCTTCCAAATTTAGGGATTCATTAAAGCTATTTTATGCTTTTCCTCAGCTTTTCCAGCTTTTCAACTCTTCCCAACTACTTTACTCATCATTGGGGGAATTCAGATTTTTCCTCAAAAATCTAAATTTAAAACTTACTTTCTTTCAAGGATTTTTGAAAGATTGTGGGGAAATATTTTCCTCATCCATCCTCATAGATTTAGCAAGTGATCTCATCATCTCATTTTGGTCAATCTGCACCACATTATTTTATTCATTTCCTCATTTAAATGTTTAATTACATTCACAAAATAATTATCCTTTGGGGTCCACTCCCCCTTAGGATTAAAGTTGAAGTATCTAACTTTGAAATTCAATCACATGAATTGGGGGTGTTACATATTCCCCCTCTGAAAATAAACACCGTCCTCGGTGTTGTTATTCAACTACTAGAGTTCATTTTTCAAATAAAAATGGATATTTTTCCATCATTTCAGTCTCTCGTTCCCAGGTAGCTTCTTCAGCAGTAAAGTGCTTCCACTGCACCTTTACTCTTGCTACCGTTCTGCTTCTCAATTCAATTTCTTCCCGCTCCAATATTTGAAGCGGTTGTGGTAGAAACCCCACTTCTGGTTCCACCTGTACAACATTCCAATCAACTATGTGAGAAGCATCATGCACATATCTTTTTAACAATGAAACATGAAATACATCATGAACTCTACATGGGGTGGTAAGGCCAGCCTGTAAGCCACTGGTCCCACCCTTTCTAATACTTCAAAAGGACCACAGTATCTAGGGGCCAATTTTGCACAACTCCCAGCATAAAGGGTGCTCTTTTTGGGTTTAATACACAAATATACATGCTCCCCAACTTTAAATTCTCTATGCACTCTTTTCTTATCTGCATAATTCTTCTGGCGATCTTGTGCTGTCTTGATGTTCTTTTGTATCTGTTTGACAATTCTTTCCATTTCTTGTAAAGCATCTAGTCCCAACATTAGTTTGTCTTCTGGCTGACTCCAACTCAAAGGAGTACGACACTTCCTTCCATACAGTGCCTCAAACAGACTCATTTTGATGGAGGATTGGTAGCTGTTATTATAGGAAAATTCAGCTAAATGTAAGAAATCTTCTCACTTTGAGGGTCTATCCATCACATACATTCTCAGCATGTCCTTCAAAATTTGATTAGTTCTTTCCGTTTGACCATCAGTCTGAGGGTGGTAAGCAGTGCTAAAATTCAATTTAGTGCCCATTCCTCCAAATAATCCCTTCCAAAAGGCTGCTGTAAACTTAGCATCCCTATCAGAAACAATCACCTTAGGAACCCCATGGAGCCTTACTACCTCCTTCAGGAACACATTCACTACTTGAGTTGTTCCAAAGGTGGATTTCACTGGTATAAAGTGAGCAGCTTTGGTTAAAGTGTCTACTACTACCATTACAGACTCATGCCGGTATTTGGTTTTGAGTAACCCTGTAATGAAGTCCATGGAAACTGTTTCCCACTTCCATTCTGCAATGGGCAAAGGGTTCAGAAGGTCGGCAGGATGCTGATGTTCAACCTTAACTAATTGAAATTCCATGCATCTACTTAAATATTCTGCTACATCTCTCTTCATTCCTGGCCAGAACAACTTCTTTTTCAGGGCTGTTAACATTTTCTGATATCCTGGATGTCCTGCATAAGGTTGTTTGTGGTACTCATCCAGAATTTCCCTTTTTAAGGACTCTACATTGGGTATATACAATCTGTTTTTATAACAGATCAGACCTTTTTGGTTTTGAGTGAAATCAATTTTCTCCTTTTTCTGTAATTGCACCAGAAGTGTTTCATAAATTGGGTCTTGGTTTGCTGCCTTATTCACCAAATCTTCTACATCAATCTGAGCACTACTTCGAATATTATTGATATTCTGACAAGCATTTCTGCTCAATGCATCAGCAACTTTATTTTCCTTCCCTCTAATATGTTTTATGTCCATGTCAAACTCACTTAAAAAGGACAGCCATCTGGCTTGTCTGGCATTCAAATCAGTTTGGGAAAAGAAATATTTGAGACTAATATGATCAGTCATCAATGTAAATTTTTTTCCAAGAAGATAGTTCCGCCACATTTTCAAAGCATGAATAACAGCTGCTAATTCTAAATCATAGGCACTATAATTCTGTTCGTGTATCTTCAGTTTCCTAGATTCATAGGCAATCACTGAATTTTCCTGCAAAATAACTCCTCCCAATCCTTCTCTACATGCATCCGTACATACCACAAATTCCTTATCAGGATCTACAATCTTTAGTATAGGGGCTGTAGTAAGTTTCAGTTTTAATTGGTCAAAACTGTTTTGGCATTTTTTAGTCCATTCAAACTTGACACCTTTCCTTTGTAAGGAAGTGATGGGATGTGCTATGGCAGAAAATCTCTCCACAAATCTGCGATAATAGCCTGCAATCCCCATGAATGATCTAACTGCTGAAACATCAGCGGGTACTGGCCATTCTTTTATAGCCTTTATCTTTTCAGGGTCAACAGCAAGGCCTTGTTCAAAAATAATATGACCCAAGTATTGGATCTTGTCTTTATAGAACTCACATTTGCTAAATTTGGCGTATAGCTGATTTTCCTTTAGAGTTTGCAATACTATCCTCAGGTGTTCTTTATGTTCCTCCTCACTTTTTGAGTAAACTAAGATATCATCTACGAACACAAGGACAAATTTATCCAAGTACTTGTTTAACACACTGTTCATTAGGCACATGAATGTGGTAGGGGCGTTTGTCAAACCAAAAGGTAGGACTACAAATTCGTAGTGGCCATACCTGGTTCGAAAGGCTGTTTTGCTGATGTCTTCCTCTTTAATTCTAAGCTGGTGGTAACCAGTTCTTAAGTCAATTTTTGAGAATACCGAAGCTCCTCTCACTTGATCAAAAAGATCATCAATTCTAGGCAAAGGATATCTATTTTTAATGGTCAACTTATTCAGTTGCCGATAATCAATGAACATCCTGAAAGTTCCATCTTTATTTTTCACGAACAGCACCGGTGCTCGCCAAGGAGACACACTCGGTCTGATATACCCTTTATCTAGCAGTTCTTGTAATTGCATTTTCAGTTCCATAAGTTCAGGAGGACTCATTCGATAAGGCGCTCATGAAACAGGTGTTGCTCCCGGCACCAGATCGATTGAGAAGTCAATCTCTCTTTTGGGGGGAAGATGAGGGATTTCCTTTGGAAAAACTTCCTTGAATTCTCTTATTACTGGTACAGCATCCAGTAATTCTTCTTCAGTTTTCTATTCTGTTTCTTCCACATGCACTACATAAACTTGGTGTCCTTTTCTAGCTGTTCTTTTTAATTGCAATGCTGAAATTTGTCTTACAGAAATAGGTTCTTGTTTCCCTTTGAGAATAAAAGGTTTCCCTTCCTCATCTACACAATGCAAAGTCTTATCCCAGCAATTCATCAAAGCTTTCTTCTTTTCTAGCCAGTCCATTCCTATCAATAGATCATATGACCCTAAGGGTAGAATGTTCAAATTCACTTCTGTTCAAAACTCATTTAATTGGATTTCTGTTCTGGGTAGTTTATGTGTTACCTTTCTTCTTGTTCCAGTGGCCAGCTGTACCAACCATGACTGTTGAAATTTTTCAGTTTTTAAGTTACAATTTTCTACAATATTTGGACTAATGTAACTCAAAGAAGCACCTGGATCAATCAGAACAGTAACAGGTAGGTCAGAAATCTTACCCTCCATTTCCACCATGGTTGCTTGATGTTCTGCTTGCCGATTTTCCAAGGCTGCACTGATAGTTGGTATGTTTCTGGCTATATCATTTACTGTTGTCGCTTCCCGATCTCTCATGAGCATATGAATGTTTCGATGAGGGAAGTCCCTCAAAATATGGGGTTCTCCACAGCCCCAACATTTCAAGGGCTCCTTCTTTCTGACTGTCCCCTCCTTTTTACTGTCTCCATCTATTAGTTTTGAAGCCACTTGAGACTGGTCAGTTTGACTTTATTTGGGTTTATTAAACCTTTTCCGTTGATGATCTCTGCCAAAATTCTTCAAATAGGCTGGTTTCTGTTTTCTCCCTTTGAATTCATTCTTATTTACCCAACTTTTCCCTTGTTCAGTTTTTCCTTTGAACTGTTGGTAACACAATCTAGCTTTTCTAACATCTTCATCCATTGTTTTTGGGTTGTCAAACTCAATTTTCTCTTTGTATACAGCAGGCAAACAATTCAGAAACCTCTGTACCTTTGCCTTTTCTTCCCTTATGTAAGGTACATATCTTAGTAGATTGGTAAATTTAGTAACAAACTCATCGATAGTGAGCTGTCCCAATCTAAGATCATGAAATTATTTTTCTTTGTCATCATAGTACCGCTCATTCAAGTAGCGATTCTTGAATTTAGCCTGGAAATCTTCCCAAGTAACTGTCTTTTCATCTATGGAATGCACCATCTTTGTCTCCTCCCACCACAAGGTAGCCTTACCTTGTAGCTGGTAGACATCTAATCTGGCCTTTAGATTGCTTTCATATTCATAAACCTGGAAATACTTAATCATATTCAGCAACCAAGCTTCAGCATTTTCCTCCTTCTCCCCATCATAGGAGGGAGGTTTTATTTTTCGGAATTCCCCTTGTAATTCCTTTTTCTGCTTATTCTGATGCCTAATAGCATCTTCCTCATCAAATTCATCAGTTTTCCTCTTTCCGAAACCTTCGCCTTCTTGGCTGTTCCGTGAGGTTAATTCCCTGATGAGCTTTTCCTGCTCCTCACTGGCTAATGACAATCTGTCATTCTGGATTTTTATCTCAGCCAATTCTTGTTGCAAATTCCGCAACATAGCCATCATGGCCACATTGGGATCTGGCTCACGATGCAGATCGACATAAATTTCGCCACCTTCTTCCATTCTATTACCCCACTGTACACTACATAGCACAGGTCAGTGAAAAGAGGAAAAAAACAAAACTTTTGTTACAGCAATAAAATTACACAGTGGGTACACAGCAATCATGAGCACAATGTCACCAGCCCAGTTTTATAACTTGGGCTCTGATACCATTTGTCACACCTCCAAATTTCACACAGAAAAAAAAAAAATTCTTCACAAATTCAGGCTTTTAAGCATAGGTTTATTATGACATTCTAATTCTTTTCACCATGATACTTTTCATCATCACATCATGTCGCAATTAAACCCTCTACCACTACTTCTTACCCTATGTTGTTTTAGCTCCAAGTGTGAAGATATTTTATATGATTTTATTCTTTATACAAGTCTCGTATAACCTCGAGAATTCACCTTTGACTTCATGGTCACATATCTCATTTAATTATTGAATCTATAATCCACCATACGGTCCATTAGCATGTATTATATAATATGGTTTGAATGAGCCTTTTCCCAAGAGAATTTTCGACCCTTCCACTATCCATAGCTACGATTTTCTGCCATGTATATTTGTATAGACTTTGGGGTATCGATTTTTCATATAGTTCGATGTACATATTATTATGCATTGACTCTTTTATGAGTTTGGCATTAATATATATGCCTGGGTTGATATGACCACACATCATTGTACATAATATTTTTAATCTAGTTTAAGATATGGAACTGGGCGTCGAGATCAGTCTAAACGTAAGGCGTATAATCACAATTGATTTGGGTTTCTGTGTTCATCGCCGCAGTGTAAATATTATCCACGTCAGGCGTCATGATAAGTAGATTAGTATTGTATGGTTTATGTCGTTCTCCATACCCCTTCGTTCGTTTACATGGTAAATCCATGTCGCCGGGGCTTGCTCGGCTTACATGGTGTACAACACTCACGCCGATATATGCACATGACACATTGAATTTAATTCGGATCTACACCCCATTAATGTTATACGACAGTCTTAACTCTCCACTGCTACCCTTCGATCCGTGTCTTGGGCTTCTACGATTTTGCCAAGTGGACGATGGCGATCATTCCGGATAGGGTTTAGGTGTCTGTCGAAGAATTATATAAGCCTTTGGTGTTGAGTTGAGTCGGTTTTCCGCGTTAATCAATTTGTTGTGCACCTCTGCATTTGCAAAATTCTACTTCTGCAGAGGGTTTGCTATTCTCTGTTACAGAGAAGAGTCATGGCGTACCTGTTTCACCAACACAATACCAGGTAATTACTTACGCATTCATTTTTACCTATCGTATGTTTGAATGATCCATAAGGTTGCTCGTAACTGGCCATACGCCGGTTCTGAGTGTATCCTCAGTTGTTCATAAAGTGAATGCGTTTTGTTTTGAGGATTTCAAGTTATACCCTCACTGCAAAGTTTTGTTGTTTTCCATTTCTTGGGTTATCGTCGACCATACTCTGGCGATTTTATAAAATGAGAACTAATTTGTGTTATGCATCCTGTGTAGCGTGCTTCGCGTCCCTTCAGGCAAACGTCTACTATTCAGTTGATCTTTATGAGGTGGGTTTTTTTCGTCCCGTCTCTGCATATAATTGTTATTTCCTCCTTTTCCTAATTGAGGGAGTTTCGTATTAATCCTTACTCTGTTTAAAATTTCGATTCCAGGAGCTCGTCGAATCTGAGATTTGCGTTTCACAGGTAGTGTCTTAATACCATGAGCATTTTCTTCATTCAATTGTTTTCCCACGATGGCGCCAATGGTTAATTCCCATTTTGGTTTGAATTTGTTTTCTACAGGTAACCGAAGATCTCTTGCATGCTTATGAAAGCAGTCCGTAAACCTTTCAATAGTTATGGATGCTAACATAGGTCTCCTTGCCGTCCAGGTCGGTATACTTATGGGATTACTTCCCTTCTCCTGTTGCGTTGTTTCGTTGGGCGTCGAAACATTGTTCTCTTGTGATGTTGCGCAGTGTTCCTTGAGGAATGAGACTCTGTTAGAGTCGTGTTTTTTTTAATCGGTGTCGCTCCTAGATGGCGCTCGTTTAAATTTGTTCTATTGAGATATGGGTTTTGAGTTTCATACCCTAGCCTGATAGGCTCAACATGTATTACGATATTTTTGGACATATATACTCCCTATTGTCTTAGGTCAAATTCAATATACGACGCTACAGTATAAATTTACATGGACTGTCTGAATCGTGTATATGATTTCATACCATGGAATTTTTCTTTGTTTAGTTTGCTCGTCAGAACAGTATTTGGTTCTCGGTAATACTAATGTTGTTCCAGATTCCTTGGTTACATTCATCAGAATTTCCAGGAAGTTATATTAAATTTTTATCTCTTCTTCTGATGTATTTCGTTCATTATTTTCTGTGGTTAGGAATCTCCACTCTAGTACTTGTATCATAATTACCGTTTCCTCTGTTCATGGTTACATTGAACTTGTTTTACCATTATCTGTCTAGACATATAAATGGCATGCGGGGAATTATGAGTCCATTCTCATTTATAAACATATGGTTAATATGTATGCAGTTCTAGAATTTATATTCTCCTATTTTCCAAAGTTGTATATATATTTCTATTCGCCAATTTCTTCTCATTTTCCTATATCTATTTACAGCTCTTGTCTACCTATATGTCTAGTGGTAGGTGTTTCTGTAGAGCTAGTCATGGGGTTGGAACTCATTCCCTTTTTCCTCTTGGTCAAGGGAATTAGTGGTTACATAAATGTTACTGTGTATACTGTTGAAAATAGTTCAACTCTTTGCTCCTATACTTCTCAACTGTTTAATCATAAATTCTGCACTCTATGTATTCATTTTCAGTGCTATAATATTAGAGTAGTTTCATGAGGCCACTGTCTCTGTTAACTCTTTTTTTTATAAATATTTACTCCTTTCCTCCACTATACTAAGTGTGGCTTACATACAACCTTGTTGTTTTAGACCATTTAATTTTCTGGAATTATAATGGAATGGTTTGCTGACCCTGAGGTCAGTTTATAGAGTCTCTCATTCCATTCTTTCATACACAGTATAAATTTTAATTCATTTCCTGCTATTATTCCAGTATACTACAGTTAATTCAATTTCTCTCTCTTGTAGATATATTAAAATCATGCTAGGAAACAGAAGCAGATTAAAACAATTTCACAACCTTTTCCTGAAAGAACAAGGTATCCTCAGATTTAAACCAAACTTGGTTTAGACTTTCTGTGGGATTCTACTTGACAGGATTTTCCTCTACAACTATACAGAATTATCAGGTTACTGCCTGGTGATTAAATTATGTTAAATGTAGACTAATAAAATTTAATACCTTAGAGACAAATTTTGTTTTTTATATGTAGCCAATTCATACCATAATAAGCAGGAAGACAATTTAACTCAGAGACATACCACTCATGCAGTCGACCAACCTCCAAACCTTAGAGTTCTTTTGTCTCCCAGAACTCACCCCCGAGCTAAGATCACCTCCTGGAACAGATCAAAGTCTAATCTGTACAAGAGCAGCTTATTTAAGCTATTGTTCCCCAAAGCATGTTTCTAATTTTGCGTCCAGAATCTCAGGATGCTTTTCTTCGTGTTTTCCTAGGCTTCCCAATTTAGGGATTCTTTAAAGCTATTTTATGCTTTTCCTCATCTTTTCTAGCTTTTTACCTCTTCCCAACTACTTTCCTCATCATTGGGGAAATTCAGATTTTTCCTCAAAAATCTAAATTTAAAACTTACTTTCTTTCAAGGATTTTTGAAAGATTGTGGGGAAATATTTGCCTCATCCATCCTCACAGATTTAGCAAGTGATCTCATCATCTCATTTTGGTCAATCTGCACCCCAATATTTTATTCATTTCCGCATTTAAATGTTTAATTACATTCACAAAATAATTATCCTTTGGGGTCCACTCCCCTTAGGATTAAAGTTCAAGTATCTAACTTTAAAATTCAATCACATGAATTGTGGGTGTTACATCTAATGAATCCTATTCAACATTTATACACTTTCTTCTCTTAAAAAAATTGAATTCTTCCTTCTGAAACTTTGATATTGTTGGGGATATGCTTTATCTTGGTCTTTTCAACTCATTTTCTTTCAGTGTGGGAGTTCCCAATGTTATTTGACTGGAAACATGTTCTTCAACTTCTTGTAGTGTGATAAATTTCCATTCTTCTTTGTTAGTATATTGTTCAGTTTCAAGATGTTAAATGTGCACATATGGTGCAGACTTTTATCCAACTCTCATTGATGATATTACTCCCAATGGATCATATGAACAGTTGAAACTAAATCTAAACTTCATATCACTTAACAAATCATTAACTTTTTTTTTGTGGCTCTAGTGTTGAATATGAATGGGCCAACCTATACCTTTAGTCTAAATTGAGCTTTTTTCTTCCTCGAAACAAAATTATCTTACATTCTCATCATTTATCCAATATATTCTAATGAAAAAATTCTTATGGGGAGGAACACTATTAGTTTGTAAGGTGGAAGCTCGCAACCATATATTCTAATTTCCATAAAATTATGGTATAAATATCAATCTCCAACTTTAGACAACTCACTCAAGTGTAGAATCCTTTTAATTTGTGTGGAGACCCAAGGAGTATTGAATTTCCATGATCTTGGGTCTAGCATAGAATTTTATAATCTCTAACGTTATTAAACAATGACTCTCAACAATAACTAATTTGCATACTAGAAAACATAAAGCAGTAAATCACATATGCACAAGTATACACAATATTAAACAAAATTGTACATTATTGTACAACCCAATCTTCATTATATTAAACCAACCTGAATCATACAAAAAATAATGGTATAAAAGATATAATAACAATATTTTCTGCAACTTCTAAGTCGTACCTTTTCCTTCCAGTCCTTCACTTCCCTATTTCTCTCTAGCTGCCCGTTAATCCTTCAAAGAAAAAAACATAGAACTCTAGGAGGGCTCCCACCTAACACTATTGCAAGTTACTTATGTTGCATGTACACAGATTGGTCCAATCTTCTCCCTATGTTGTCCAATCCCTTAGCTCCAATATTCCAATCTAAAAATCACTTTTCTTCATCAAAATCATGCACTTTACACACCAATATTCACCGAAAATTAAGCTCTCTTCATCACTTCAAGATAGCATTTATAGGGATACTTTGGGAAGCCAACACGCTGCCCTCCACCGTATCAATGGCACCCAATCCAATGACCGCAATATCTTATCTTATGAAGGCTCCCAATAACCAAATGAATCCTTCAAATTGGATCTCATGGGATGCAAATTAGATAATCCAAAACTGATCCAAAAATTCGATTCAACAACTACAATACCAAAAAATCCATTGTCAACTTCAAAAATTCATATCTCACTAAGGAAAACTCAAAATTCGACGATCCTTGAAGTGTTAGATTATCCTTTCCACTCTCTATCATCTCATCCCATCACATGTCAAAAGTGCTCCATGGAATTTCCCCAAGACACGATGGGTGAAAAATCCCAAGCTTGGGTTCCAAGCCCACAAGTGACTCTTATGGAACTTTTCCCTCCAAAACTTGAAACCTAGGGCTTGGAGTACCTCACAAGATACTAAAAAATCAACACTCCCTCTTAGCGAAGAATGAAATTCCAAGATGAGGAAGTATCTCATCATCATCATGACGACTCATAACACTTGCCCAACTTCTGCCTCTCAAAACTACAGAAATCCCTGAAGAATGAATTATGACTCTCTCAGAAGTATCGTTGTCACTGGAAGCATCCCACTTTCTCTTCTTCTCTTGTATCATTTTTTATTCCCTCCATGATTCCTTCTTAGTAGATGTGGATTCACTCTTGCTCCCAACTAAACACACGTTCTTCTTGGGGTGCAAAGTCTCCGTTTGAATCTACAATCTTCTACTAGAAATCAACTCCATCTGAGCCTCTAAACCCTTGACCTTCTTCTTTCGAACCTAGACCTTTTTGTCACGAACTTGTACCTGCCCCTCGGAAGCCTACACCTACACCTACTTTGATGGAACCTCCACCTGATCCACCTACTTCTTCTTCCCATGATACACAGGCTTAACTATCAATCTATAGAGACCATGCTCTCTAACTACAAGTACAATCCCATCTAAGCTAGAGCCTCTAGGTTTGACTCTTTCATTCTCATCTTGTAAAAACACCTCAAAGGCCTTATTATCGATCATCGAGACATAAATCACACTATATTTGATTCTTGCTATAAAAAGTTCATCCTTGACCCTCATCACTTGTCATATCTCCATCATGAATAGCACAACTCTTGATCCTCGGATCTCCAACTAACTCTTGTCGCCCAATACCATGTGCAACTTTGAGTCACATCTAACTAGAGTCTTGAAAACCTCTTATGACCTAGGTATCAACTAATTCAACACAGTGTTTTCCATGTACCATCCATTCTCATCAAGAATACCCTACGATAAATGAGAGATCATCGCAGAGTCATCCTCCTTTAATCTTCTTTTCATATCATCTATCTTAGCAGAAATGGCAACACTATCAATCTGCTTTCCTTTCATCTTCTCGTCATCTCCCTTATTCTTCATCATACATCTCATTAGAAAATGAACCATGTCACCACAATTGAAACACTTTACTTTACTCAAGTCCTTCTTCGGCGTACCCTTCATTCATGCTACAAGTGCCACGTCCTCATCTACCCTTTTCTTCAGATGAATATCCTCTTCTCACAACTATTCCTAAATGAGGTATTCCCATAGCCTATTCCATTCTAGTAACTTACCTCTGGATATGATCCCTTTTATTAAGGGCTTTCATTTCTCGGTGAACCTTTTCAAAGAAATCCTCACCGTATTTCTATGTAAAATAGTCACATCAACGGAAGTGAGCTCATCTCTTACTAGAGACAATCTCTTCAAATATGAAGTCACTCCTTCACCCTTTACATCTTGGTGGACTTCAACTTATCCTCCAATACCAGTACCCAGTTATTGTTCTTATTCTCAAACAAATTTTGAGAACCATCCACATCTCATGTGCGGTGTTATTCCAAGACAAATCAGTGTCTCCCTCATATATAAATATTCATTTATTTCCATCTCCTTAGGGATAGTTTGATTCTTGATGGATTTCTCAGTGAACTCCTAGATTCTATTGACCTGTACGACCAACTTGATCCTTTCCTTCTATGGACTATAATTGGATAATCCCTTCAACCTATCCTCATATCGGATACCTACATGAAACTTCGAAATTGTAGTGAGCCATTAATCTACAATGTGAGAAACTCCCTCTCACGTTGTACTTGACTGTGAAAAACTTTGATTCAATGAATTTAAAAGTAGCTTAGAGACACTCTGATACCATGTTGAATTTCCATGATCTTTGGTCTAGCATAGAATTTAGAATCTATCATGCTACCAAATCGAGACTCTCAACAAGAATTGCTTTGCACAGCTAAAAACATAAAGAAGTAAATCACATATGCACAAATATACACAATTTTTAACAAAATTGTACATTATTGTACAACCCAATATTCATTATATTAAGTGAATCTGAATAATACAACAATCTATGGTATACCAGATATAATGATAGTATTCATTGTAGCTTTGATTTCATATCTTGTCATGTTCGTCCTTCGCTTCTATATCTTTATCTAGCGACCCCTTAGTACTTCAAAGGATAAAACATACAGACTCTAGGTGGGTTTCCACCTAAAACTTCTACAAGTTACTTTTGTTTCATGTACACGGGATGATCCAATCTTCTCTCTAAGTTGGTCAATCCCTGAGCTTGAATCTGCCAATCTAGCAGTGATTTTTTTTCATCAAAGTGTTTCACATTAGGCACCAATATTCAACCAACATTCAACTCTCTTCATCACTTCAAGATAACTTGTCTAGGGCTACTTTGGGTAGCCAATGCACTACCCTCCACCAGATCAATGGCACCCAATACAATCAATGCAAGATAGACTCCTATGAAGGCTCTTGATCACCTGATCAAGCCTCCAAATTATCTCCCATAAACTACACATGAAACCAATCCAAAAATGATCTAAAACTTCGATCCAAAATCTACAAACATGCACCAAAATCCATACCTTTGTTCATTGTTTGAGGTATTCTTCACTGCTGCAACCTAGACCTGGTTAGGGAAAAACATTGATTACCCTAACAACCCTTAAAATATTCCTACAATTTCCTTTTAGGAGTTTGGATCCCCTTCCTTGATGGAATATGACCCTCAACTATGATTTTGGGTTGTTCCAACCCTCACAATCCATTCGGCCTCTCTCCAATTGGCTGCGACATGCTACAAAAATATTGTTTAAGTATGGGGAAACCTAGATAAGGGTTTTCCCACCCCTTTTTTCCCTAAAAAATATCCCATTTTTCTATATCCCTCTCTCAAGGCACCTCTACCATCTCTATAGCAACTCGGAGACCCTCAAATGGCCCTCAAATAGTCCTCATTCCTTCATTGGTATTTCCTCCTTCTTGTGTCCTAGAATAGAGGTAGTTTTTCTCTTCAACGGGATCTTTGTTTGCAATGTGTTACACCAATTAATGCTAAAAATGATTTGAAATCACCTCTTATTTATACCAAACAATATGTCTCCATGAAATCATGAAGATACATGCCTTTTGGCTAATTTTACTTCGAGCCTACATGACTTGAATACCAAAAAAATCATTGTTAACTTCAGAAATTCATATATCACTAAAGGAAACTCAGAATTTGATGATTCTTGAAGCATAGCGTTCTCCTTTCCACCCCCTATCATATCATTCCATCCCATTTCAAAAATGCTCCATGGAATTTCCCTAAAACATGATTGGTGCAAAACCACAAGCTTGGGTTCCAAGCCCACAAGTCACTCTTGTGGTGCTTTTCCCCCCAAAACCTACACCCTAGGACTTGGAGTACCTCCCAAGCTAGTAAGAAATCAATAGGGAGTTGCATCACTATATAATGGATTTATTTCCATATACAAGGTTTGATTAACAAATTCAATGAAAAAGAATTCTTCCAAAATTTTCCTCACTAATGAGGGTCTAATGAGTCATTCACTGTCATTTTCCTTCAGTATCCCACTTCTATAGAGGAACCTTGAACCTTTCTGATTGATGATACAAAAATTGACCGGTGCTTGAATGATCCCTTAACACTGCACTTTAAGAACTGATCATGAATTGCATCTGATAGAAATTTACTATAATTGAACATAATTGAAGGTTTCTTGTCGTATGAAAACACTGATAAGAACCCTAAGATAACCTCATATACCCATTGAAAATTTTGACATACTAATAAATAATAAACCATGGATATAACCTTCCTATCCATCTCAGGAAACATTGCAAAGGGATAAGGTGGATTTTTCCTAGGCAATTCAGAATTCTATGGTAAAAATGACTAAAAAATATGAGCTATTTGTCAAAAAGAAAGCTTCTGGTAAATATCCATAAGTGAATCAGTACAAAAAAAGTGAAGAGAGTCCTGCCTTTTTAATTGCAACGCTTGCAATATTGCTTCAAGGGTTATGGCGTAAAATATTTCATTATTTTTAGCGATTATACCTCTCTCAGTTGGAAGGTATCGGGCTCCACACCAACTGAAAAGCTATAGTAAATTACGTGTTTGAGGGAAATAGAATTGAGGAATTAAATATTCCTAGAAAGAGACTCTATCTTCCGTGTCCTCGTACTTCTGAAATTCGTAATTGTGAAACTTGTACAAGTCGAATTCACAATTGGTTTCAATAACCTTTTGGTGTCTACTAGAGGTAACTCATCTAAATTGATGACAGGAGGAAGAAGGGGATTCTCTTATGATACTTCAGATTTTCCTTTATGGCTGTCCATTTGGGAAAAAAAATTAAAATTACTAAGGATAATTTGAAATTTTACTTAAGAATAACAAGGATTGGTAGTTGTTGTTCATTTGAATTCACTTAGATGATGTTCTGGAAATTCTATTTGTAGATAGGAGGTAAAAGGATTTGTTTTGGAAAGGTACTCGCTTTATAATTTTTCTCATAACATTTTTTTAATTAACCATTATTGGCATGGATAAATAAATGCTTTAAACGTTGGTGAGATATATTAATGCAACAATGGTCGCTTAACCAGTTTAGCAGGAAAAGTAAGCAAAGCTAAAAATGGTGGAAAGGTGGTGAAGGGTAAGAATGACGGAGGTAACGGTGGAAGAGAATAAGTCATTTGCAGGGGATTTAGTGGTAAATGGTTTCAAGCAGAGGGGATCCTGCTATTCACCAGAACTTGACAAGTCTATAAAATCGGGGACAAGGAAACTGCTTTGCGGACCATCCCCCCCGCCACCCTTTCATAAACTATTGGGAATGCGGGGGGTCCCACAATTCATCAACTCTCATTGATCTTAGTGTGTGCCATCATAGCCATCATAAGTTCCATACAAAATATTCCCTTGGAAGAAGTCACATCAAGCTTTATTTTTCAATATTTATTTTGAAAAATACACATTTCTCAAATACAATTATACAACATAGCAAAATCTGAATGTGTGCACTTATTTTCTAAAATAAAAGACTTTCCTCTTTTTATTTCTTTTATTCATTTTCTGTTTGTTTTTTATTTTTATTTTTTATTTCTATTCTTATTTTTATTTTCCTCTTCTCTCTTTTCTTTTCTTTTTCTTTTTACAATAAAAATAAATTTACAACTATTCTAAGGGTAAAAATAAGTTATTATTAGGAAAAATATTAAGTAGGGGGTGGGGGTGAATCATTATTTTAAAACATTACTTATTTTTCTTATTCTGATTTCTGTACGCATATATTCTAAAGTAAACTTGTGTATGTATGCAAAGTATATGCATTCAACTTGCATATATCCAGTAAACTTAATTTTTTGTTCATTCAACATCTGTTTATCTTGAACGAGTATGTTAGTACTTCATTAGCATTATATATAAAATAACCATGTGCAGTATTAACATAATAAAACATCACACACAAGAAACACACATGAACACCAGGATTTTTGGGTGGAAACCCAATGTGGGAGAAAACCACAGCTGATGTTGTCTATGTCTTCTTCTTTAATTAAAAACTTATTCTTTACAATATTTTATTGGTGCAAACCCATACCAGTATGCATACACCCACCTCCAGAAAGCTAAAACCTTCTCTCATTATCTATAACCCACTTGAAGAGAGCTTCAACCCCTTGATATCATTACCAAATTCTACTTGCACAAAGCTTCAACTTCCTCAAGGATTCGACCATCAACACTTATGTGGACCATGTTTCGTAAATTTTCACACTGGATCCACCTGATTCAAAACATCGCAACTTGTAGGAAACTTTTCATAAAATGTTTATAATGGGCCGACTACCATTATTTAAGCTGAAAACAAAATACCAACACTGAAATCGAACACTCCATCAAGTCATTGAACCAATTGAATATCTTGGTCAATAATATGTCAAATATATACGCTACTATTCTTTATCATATATGTGGGTATACGATATTTCCTTGAACTATACTTACTTTCATATCTCAAAACACTAAACCTTGAAACTGAAACACTATCATTCTAAAATCAACATTGCGTTATACATTGAACCACTTAATTGTTTTGAAGTAATTACTAAATAATCATAGATATTCAATTGCATACCATTAGAAGCACAATCACTATTAAATATATCAATCCACAATCAATTAAACTACAATCATCGCATTTAAACCCATATCATGAAGTAATACTTCATTGAAAAACGATAGCAAAATCAACAAGACTCATTAAATTGATCACATATCATATTCTAGAAAACCCTAGGATATATATGTTCTTCTTATAAAGGTATTTCACATGTGCACATGCCTATTAGTAATCAAACCCGCATATAGTTCTATCCAAACCATAGAATCAAAAATAAAATTAACATAACTAAACCCACGCATGCACGCCCTTTTCAGTATTCATGTACAAATATGCAATTATTGATCTATACCTTTGGTGCACATGAGACCTACAGAAAAAATCCATATCTCGGCATGTAGAATAAAACATGTGTCAAACATTAGTATCACTGACAAAACCAACCCATACACAAATTATCAATGTGTGGTTATTTCAGATCTATCGGATATGATCCCAGGTTAATTATGATGGATAATTATGATGAATTTCATATCTTTTAATGGTTAAATGTGTTTTTAAAATGGTTTTATCAATGGTGGTTTACTAATGTGATTATGTGGCTAGGAAGCATGTTTGAATATGAAAATTTATAATTCTCTACCATATCAGTAAAAATTTGGTAGTTTAGTACTTGGTTCGGTACCATTTTAGTAGTTCAGTACTTAATTCTGCACTTGCATGAATGGTAGGGGAAAAATTATAAAATATGTTTTTCTTTCTCAAATCATGGTAAACTATGTACTACATGGGCTTAATATTCTGGTACATGCCTTGGAATATACCCAGCTTACATGTGTGGGGTCCTAGAACATGCTTTGAGCTACAATAAAAAATAGGTAACCATTTTGAAACTCTCATATTTTTCCTCGATTTACATGCATATGGTGGAGAATCTCAAGCATTCGAGAAATGGCTCTTTTCGTAACATGTCAATTTAATTTTATCTTAAATTGTTTCAAAAAATTAAATACCATTTAAAAGTTATAGTTGGTTCTTGAAAGCATATTTTGTACAAAATTTCAGTAAAACCCAAATTAACAAAAGTATTCAAACATCCAACTTCATGCATGATTTACGAGGTCATGGAATTGAATATGGAACTTACAAGAGATATTTTTGTTCATAATATGGGAAATTAGACTCTATAGGAACATATTTCTAGAATGCATCATGGTCGAGAAGATATTGTTCTTTCTTTAACACCAATTTTTATAAAATTGCAAAAAAAACATATTTCTAAGATTTCACTTTAAAGTTGAAAATTTGTTTTATGTGTTTAGAGGATTGGATATTATCCTTACCCACTAGTTTTAGTGTATGAATAATACCTCACAGGTCTAAGGAATGGAATCATGAGTTTGTAATTGAATATTTTTGGAGGGAGAGAAATCATCATTTGGAATTCTTTGTAATTTGTATTTTTGTTGAAGGTTAAGAGAAGTCAATGTTGTTGATTCACTGAGTTTATGAATAATTTAAGTTTGTGAGTTCTTCTATATCTTTTTAGTCTCATAAACTTCCCATTGATCTAACTTAATAAGCTATTATACATGATTAGTTTAGATTTCTTGTTTTTGTACTTGTTCTATTATGTATGTTAATATGGTTTTCTAATTTGGTACTTATGTTACAGTCAAGTTCATACAATGAAAGTAGAGCTTTGAATGTTTATGGTTAATTATATTTTTATATATGTGATGAAGTTATTATCTTAAATGATTGATCTTGTGTGAATTTAAAATGTGTGTGATGCACCATGTTTCTAAGACCATTACAAGAAGCCTACAGAAAAGGCATATTCAAGAATGGAATGGAACACATGGGGGAGTATATCATGACATATTTCATTTTACCTTAATTTATTAAAAAAAATTAATTCATGCTTTATCATTACTTATATATTTTAATACCATTATTTCAAAAAGATGATTGAATATGAAATTATTTTCTTAAAAGTTTAATTCAATGTTAATTCCAAACTATTCATACTTCATATATCTTTAATGTTTTAGAATTTCATTTTTCTTGTTAATATATATTTCTCGTTATCAATAAAAAAAAAATTCTCAAAATATAGTTACCGAAACATACTAAGGGGATCATAACAAAGTTAAGAGGTCCATACAATGATACCAATGAAAAAAAAACTTGAATATATAACCATGACACCAAATCATGATATATGAGCATTTTTATTAAGACTTGCAGAAGAGTTACTAAAGTTTCTACTCATGGTGGAACATTGCAACTAAAATCATACGCTCCCCCATCTACCAATTGCAAAATCAATGTCCATAATCCAAACCTAAAATTGTAGGAAACATGGCACTAGAGCCTTCGTTGTAAAATATGTTTAAGATTTTAACCCCTAAAGGCTATGTACACCTGCTGGTAGCGAGTATTGACTTATGATACCACTCAGAAAACCCATTGGGGCTACGAATGCTCACAGGAAATGGGGCATTATTCCTAAATTAGTGTCAACCAAACCAATTTTTTTTGTCTACATGTATGATGGTTACTCCAGAGTGTTACAATCAAAAGGAAGAATGTGTGGATGAAGTAAAAGCAAAAGTGAACTCCATAAATTTGTTGCTAAATAATGGCCTTAAGGTAACCTTGAGCCCTCTATTGTTGGTTTTTCATACTATACCTAGGATTTAATTATCTTTCAAGTGGGACCTATGATCATTGAGAATTAACAAAACTCAACTGTAAAGATTATTTGTAATAGTTGGATGACTATAAGAATTTGGAATTTAGTTAGTAATAACTAATTTTTCATTTTTTAATCATTTGTTGTAATCTTAAAAAAATATAATTTTCTACAAAGAAGGAGAGCCCCTTAAATTTATAAAAGGATTATCTTCTTGAGAATAAAACTATTAAGAATTGATGAAATCATATGTAATGAGTTATTTGGAATTTCTTTTATTCTTGTGTTAGTTTTCTATCATTTTAATAAATTCGAGTTGACTTATTTTTCTTCATTAGTTCCATTTTTTTGTTTTTTAGTTTCCTTTGTACTATAGCCATCTCAACAGCCCTCCTCTCCTCTTCAATACCTCACCTTGTTTTCATGAGGACATGCAAAACCTCAGGCATGGGGGAGTGGTTTTAAGTACCTTTTCAACATCTTTAGTTCATTCTCTTCATCTTCCTTCAACATATCATATTGGCACTCATCAAATCCAACTCCTCCAATCATTGCATAATCTCATCCTTACTCTCACTCATCTTGAGCTTCATATAAATTCCACTGTAACCTGTGGTACAAATCAAAATTCAAAAGGTATACTTGAGATAAAACATGTTTAAAGGCTCTTTAACTCATTAAAATTTAAGGAAGCCTCATAATTAATCACTTCCTATTCCATAAATCCCTACTTTTGTTAAACCACCATTAAACCCCCCATTTCGAAATCCATCAATGCATATTCTAGTAAGACCATAATAATGAAAGAGTATCATGTGTTAGAAATTTTAAGACACAGGGGATATGGTTTTCCTCAACACAGAGTTTACACAGAGTTGCGTAGAGGTCTTAAATGAGAGGATTCAATTTTGATAATTAAATGATATGAGTCCTATTTACAATACATAGTGGTGGAGATTAAAACATATTGACATGCACAACTATAATGGAGCAAATAAATCAAACAATTTTACTCACGGTGAAATATAGTAAAACAAAGTGTTGCGGGAAGAACAATACGTGAAAATTTCCAGAACTATATCGCGACTGAAAAATCTTTATATTATTCCTTCAAATCATGAAATAAATTCACATATGGAAGTTGCAGCTCCTTTACCAGTAAAACAAGAGTTCTTACATTCACTAGGGTTGCATAATTGCTCCATGATTTTCTCCTTCTTGTCTTTCCAAACTCACATCCACCACATTACATTCGAACCTCTACTTACATGTGAAAAGAAAACATATATATCTAAGAAAATTAACTCATGACAGATAGAATTTAATACAAAGGATGGGAAAAAATTCTATATTTCAGCCTATAGAGAGTTTTCTGCAACCTATACACCTTCTCTTCTTGGCCTTCTACCTCATAATCAGTAGGTTTTGCAACACATACCTCCTCTTTCAGCACAAAATTTAAGAATTCTAATTTTACATCCATTTGATACACCTTCCATTTATGTTTTGCGACAATTTACAACATTGTACGCATTGTCTCCATCATTGCGACTGGCACAAATGTTTCTGTATAGTCTCTTTCATGCTGCTGCTTGTATCCTTTGACAACTAGCCTTACTTTATTCATTTCAATATTGCCTTGAATGTTGCTCTTGGCCTTATAGACCCATTTCACTCCAATGACTTATTTTCCTTATAGAAGGTCTACTAACTCCAATGTGTCACTATTTTCTATTGCTCCTATTTCTTCATCTATTGCCACAACCCATTTTTGTTCTTTGACTATATCCTCAAAGTAGATATGGTCATCCACATGAAAAAATAATGCAAATAAAGAATTCATACCAACGCTGGTATCAACTTCATTCGCCTCATAAATTTCATTAAAATTTATGAATTTTGGTTTTCTTATGCTTGCAGGAGATGTGCTTGGTGTTGCGCTTGAAGTAGATGGAGTTGTGGATCTTTGTGGTGTGCTTGGAGAAGAAATTTCTTGGTTTTGAAACGTTGTCATATTATTTTTTTGCGGTGTGACATCTTGACTACTTGGTTGAGCTTGTGTAGGTGGAGGAGGAGTCATCGTTGAGGAATTACTTGTTGTGGTCAATTCCTCTTTGTCTTCATGTGGTATACATGTCTTCACATTGATTGTCTTCTCTAAACTTCCATCCCATGTTTCCTCTTCTATGAACTGAACATCTCTACTTATTATGACTTTCTTGGTTGATGGATTGTAGAGCTTTTATGCCTTGAATTCATCATTGTATCCAACACATATACGTTTCTCCCCCTTGTTGTCCACCTTCTTCCTCAAATCATATCGGATTTGTCCATATTCCACACATCCAAACACTCTCATGTGAGTGACATTTTTCTTTCTTCCACTCCATGCCTCTTTAGGAACTATGTTCATAACACTTTTGGTTGGACACCTATTAATGATATATGCCGTAGGTGACATGTTCAACCCAATAATCATTTGGAAATTGTTTTTCCTTCAACATACTCCTTGCCATTTCCATGATGGTCCTATTATTTCTTTCTGAGAGACCATTTTGTTGAGGTGTATACTTGTTGTAAATTTCTTTTGAATTCCATGCTCCTTGAAAAATCATAGGAAGTCATCTATGATGTATTCACCACTTATGTTAGTCCTTAACACTTTGATGTAGTGTCCACTTTGCTTCTCAACAAGAACTTTGTAGTGGCGTAAGCAGTCAAACACTTCACTTTTCTGTTTTAGGAAATAGACCCATGTCTTCCTTGTGTAGTCATCTATGAAGGTCAAAATATAATGTCTGCCATCAATTGATGGTGTTTACATTGGTCCACATAAATGTGAGTGGACAATTTCCAAAGGTTCTTTTACCCTTATAGACTTTCCTGCTAGAAATGATTCTCTATGTTGTTTGCCCAAGATACATCCTTCACATAGGCTATTTGGTTTTCCTATGAGTGGAAATCCCTTCACCATGCATTTCATATGCAACATATTCAAACCTCCAAAGTTGAGATGACCAAATCTCAAATGCCATAAACAATTTTCATCTTTAATTTCTTCTTGAAAGTTTTCCTGTGCGACAGCTGCTACATTTCTTTCGTCCATTTGTGAGCTCATTGGTATTTGTGCTTGAGAAACTTCTTCCTTGAAATATGATCTTAGCTTGAGAGGAAAAATTCAATTGTTTTTCATATGAACTTTTTCAATCGGCTGTCTAATTAGAGGCTTATGCAATATTGTGCAGACATCATTTTTGAAAAATACATTGTAGCCCTTTTGCATGAGTTGTCCAATGCTTACGAGGTTGTGCTTCAAACCAGGAACAATGTAAACATCTAACATGAAATTATTCTCTCCCTTCTTTGTTATAATGTCTACACTTCCTTTTACCATTACAGAGACTTTGTTATCAATCCCTAATGTTACCAATCATGTGGTTGCTACACCCTAAATCTAAGAACCATACATTTCCTTATTTTTTTTCTACTACATCACAAGATAGAAACATGCTATCGTGGTTCCCATTTTCCTTTATGAAATTTTCACTTTGTTTGCTACCTATGTCATATTTCGTCTTCCACATTCATTTGCATAATGACCACACTTCTTACAATAATGAAATTGAACTTAAGATTTATCATACCTTTGACCTTATGCTTGATTTTGGCTTGGGCCTTAACTTGGAGTTTGATTGTTGCCCCTTCCACTTGAGCTTGAAGGGCTACTTCTTCCACCTCTATGTGGGTTTCTTCCTCTTCCTCTGTAATTTGGTCTGCCTCGACCTCTACCTTGACCAAATGAAACTTGTGTCTTGAAGCCATGCTCCAATGATGATTTTGTTTCTCTATTCAACCTATGCTCATGAGACAGCAGTGATGCATGAAGCTCATCCACTGAAAACTGTGAGAGATCTTTTGTCTCTTCTATGGCCACAACTATGGCATTAAATCTTGTTGGAATACTTCTCAAAACTTTCTCAACAATTCTCCTTTCTTTAAGTGTCTCACCATTAGACCTGATTTGGGTAAAATGAGTCTATATTTCCTGACTCTTTCATATGAATTGTCTCAAAATCTCTTCTCAAAATTTTTATTTTTATCATCTTCACCTTTTCCATGCCTTGGTAGGTTGTCTAGAAGTTATCCCATGCTTTCTTGGACTTTTTTGTTGCTTCAATCCCTGGGAAGATACTTTCATGAACTTCTTGAAAGATGTAGAAGAGGGATTTGGAGTTCTTGTTCCTATTTTCCCGCAAAAAAGCTCTTTTGGCTTGTGTGAAAGCATTGTATGTTGTTGCATCTATTGGTTCTTGGAATCCATTCTCCACCCATTCCAAAATATCTTGAGAAGAAAACAGAGCCTTCATTGTAATAGCCGAATAGTCATAGTTGTTTTCCGTTAAACTATTATATTTGTGGGTTATTCAAGCTTGTGCTTGTTTCTGCCATTTTCATTGTGTAAAAAAATTTCTTACTGTGTAAAAGATTTCTCTTTGCTGGATAATTCGTTGTACAAAAATTTCAGAATACCTTTTTAACTCCTCATTAAAAACACTTGTTGTAATGAAGGTTTAAACCCTCTCTGATACCATGTTAGAAATTTTAAGACACAGGGGAAATTATTTTCCTCAATGCAGAGTTTACACAAAGTTTGTTACGAAACCAACTCCAAAAATAGAAGAAAAGAGAGATCAATGCCTTAGAAATTAGCCACTTCGAGGGGGAAAACTCAAATACATTACATAAATGAACAATCCTTGGATGATTCAAATGACCAAAACCTCCTTCTATATATAGGAGTCGATGGGGCAAAAGTATAATCCTAGCCAACCTAACAATAATAATGTGAGGGCACAATAATAACAATATTTGGGTTACTGGGGTACAACAATAACAATAAGGGGGCTACACTAATAACAAAAAGGGACTAAACTAGTAATATAGGGACCTAACATGCCCCTCTCTTTCGAAAAAGTGTTGTCCTCAATGCTTGAGTAGATATGGGTGCTTACGTATAAAATTTTCATCCTCTCATGTAGAATATTCAGTGGGTAAGTTCTTCCACTTGATAAGATACTCAGAAATTGATCGATTTCGTAGTTGTTGAGTTCTTTTTTCCATGACCACTTCAGGTTCCAATACGATTTTTCCTTCCTCGTCAAGTTCTAGCAATATTTTGTTTGAACTCGAAGATTTTCACCTATAACATTCTTTAAGCATGAAACTTGGAAAGCTAGATGCACTAGAGGAGAAGCATGAAGCTCCAATTTGTATGCCATAGTACCAATATTTTGAAACACCTTATAAGGACCATATTACTTTGGCAATAATTTAATATCCATCTTAGCTTGCTTGAGGGAAATTTGTTTGTATGGTTGTAGCTGTAAAAATAACCAATCTCCTGCATCAGAACTTATCTCACTGCGATGTTCATATACCTATTGTTTCATTTGATTTTGTGCCAAATTTACGTTATCCTTTAAGAGTTGGAGAACTTCTTGTTGATGCTTGATGTGATCTTCCACTGCTTGAACCTTAGAATTTTCTCTTAAATATGATGTGATGGAAGGTGGATGAAATCCATAAAGTGCCATAAATCATGTCATTTTTACTGTAGTATGGAAGGAAGTGTTATACCACCATTCAGTGAGAGGTAACCACTTGACCCATAGTGTTTGTTTATCAAATACAAAAGAAACAAGATATCTTTCCAAATATTTATTCACTATCTCAGTTTGACCATCGGATTGAGGATGATAAGATGAGCTATGAGCTAATTGAGTACCCAAAAAAGAAAATAACTCGATCGAAAAATTTCCAGTAAAAATGGGATCTTTGTCGCTCACAATAATCTTTCGGTTTCCATGTAGCTTTTGAACTGTGTCCATAAATGTAGTCGCAACTGTACTTGCTTTAAATGGATGAGAGAATGCACAAAAGTGTGCATACATAGTAAGTCTATCAACTACCACCATGATGACACTCTTTCCATTGGACTTAGGTAAACCTATGATAAAATCCTTTGAAATCTCCTCCCAACGTTGACATGGAATGGATAAAGGTTGTAGAAGACCCGGGGTCTTAATGTCTTAACTTTATTTTGCTGGAAAACTAAACGTTCCGCCACAAACTTTTGAATATCATATTTAAGGCCATCCCAAACAAATTCTTTCTTCACCCTGTGGTAAGTTTTTAAAAATCATGAGTGTCCTCCTAAAGGAGAAGTGCTCAAATCCAAAAGAATATTATGTTTTAGTTGGGAATTCTTACAAAGATATAAGCGATCTTTGTACCATAAGTAATCATTTTTCCAAATAAATGCATTAGATGTACTAGGATCTTGCTGCAACTTTTGAATGAGTGCCTACACTTTTTCATCCTTCTTCCATTCATCCCTTACTTCGGTTATCCAATCTGGTTGGATAATAGAAATGGCACAAAGCAATGCTTCCACCTCTTCATTATTTCTTGAGAGTGCATGTGCAACAACATTTAGCTTCCCTTTTTTGTATATTATTTCAAAGTCATAACCCAACATCTTTTTGACCCATTTTTTCTGCTCTTCCAAAGATATTCTTTGTTCCAAAAAGTGTTTAAGACTATCATGATCAATTTTTACCTTGAAGTGTCTTCCCATTAGGTAAGGTCGCCATTTGTTTAGTGCATTTAGTATTGCTAACATTTCCTTCTCATAAATAGCTTTATGTAAATACTTTCCTTTTGTTGGACGGCTTTCAAAAGTAATGGGTCTTCCTTCTTGCATTAAAACAACACCAATACCATTTCCTGAGGCATCACATTCCACAATAAAGGTTTTTTTGAAGTCTAGTGTAGCTAATACCGGTGTTAGGCACATTTCCTCTTTAATATGTTAAAAGGCCTTAGTTGCTTCAGGAGTCCATGAAAATGCATATTTCTTCAATAATGTTGTTATAGGTAACGCTATTCTCCCATAATTCTTAACAAACTTGCGATAATACCCTGTTAACTCAAGAAATCCTCGTAAATTCTTTATGGTTGTCGAGAATTTCCATTCCTTAATGGCTTTAATTTTGTTAGGGTCTACCTTAACACCCTCGTGAGATACAATATGACCCATATATTCCACCTCTTTTACTCCAAAGAAACATTTGGATGTTTTTGCATATAATTATTTCTCCTGCAATAGTTTGAGCACCCTGTCAACATGTTGAACATGATCCTTCCAAGACCTGTTGTAGATTAGTATATCATCAAAAAATACTAGCACAAATTTTCTAAGGAAGGGTTTGAAAATGGAACTCATCAACCCTTGAAATGTAGAAGGTGCATTGGTAAGGCCAAAAGGCATGACCAAAAATTAATAATGACCCTCATGAGTTCGAAATGTTGTTTTTGGAATATCTTCAGTCTTCATTCTAATTTGATGATATCCTGAACGAAGATCCAACTTGGTAAAATAAATTGCTCCATGTAATTCATCCAATAATTCATCAATCACAGGAATGGGAAATTTATCATTAATGGTGAGCTTATTGAGCTCCCTATAATCTGGACACATTTGCCATGATCCATCCTTCTTGTGTACCAATACTACAGGAGCAGAGAAAGAACTTTGACTAGGTTGAATTATACGCGCCTCTAACATTTCTGCAATCATACGTTCAATTTCGCTCTTTTGGACGTAAGGATATCTATAAGGCCTGATGTTTGGAGGAACACTTCCTGGAATCAAATGAATAGCATGATCATGATCACGAATAGGTGGGAGTCCTTTGGGAGTTTCAAACACCTTGAAATGATTTTCCAAGACTCTGGAGATCTATGAAAGTATAATATTTTGGTGTTGAACTACAATTAGCGAATATTTAGCCAATTATTCATAACGTGCTGCAGAGGAATTTGTCATGGCACGATGATTATGGCTTATTATCTTTCAGAAGCTGCAAGATGCATAATTGAGCTACTTTCACTTTGAAGAAAATATAGAAAAGTTCTTGAAGGTAAAAGTTGTCATCCCCGAATATTGTAATCATTGTACTCCTGATAACATCAACATATCCCATTGGAATGGAAATAATTTAAGACTATTATTATTCTCTTTACATGGTTACGCTTGATGTAATGGGAATTTTCCAAAAGTTATTGTTCTTAAATTTCAGCCCATCATTTGACATATGTGATCTTTGGGTACTGAAACAATTTCTAATTCTTATTTTTATAATGAATAAAATTATGGGTGCTACATGAATCAATCAACGCTATTACCTTTTTCTTCTTGATTTTTCCTTCTATCTTGAGAGTTTGAGGAGTGGTAATTCCTGCCAGTGCATTACACGATATGGTCGGATTCATTTCTTCCTCTTCTAGGGTTGGTTTCTGGTGTATATCCTCTTCTTGTTCATTTTCTTCTTCCTCTTCACAATCTATGTAAAATAATTTCTTCTCAGCACACTTATGACCTTTAGTGTATTTTTTGTCACAATTGTAGCAAAGCCCTTTTGCTCTTTTTTCTTCTAATTGTTGTGATGTCAACCTTGTAGGTTGTAGAAATCTGATACGCCTTTTCCTTCTTTATATATGTGATGTTTGACTTCTTTCATAATTTTACATTAATTTTCTTGCAAGCTTCGAATACTTTCCAATGATCAGGTTTGAAATGAACTTCATATTGAATGTGATAACAATTTACTACGAAACATCATCTCTGTTCCTCTAGAATATGATTGCCCCTTATATTCAATTTTGGAAGTCCTCAATATCACCATGAACCTTTTGTTGAGATTTACTGATTATTAAAGAGAACTGCATCTCAACAATGTATATCATTTCTGTTACTAAAATTGACCAAGTGACAATTTGTTTATGGGAACAAAGCCATCGATACCATACAAATGTATTTTGTTCTAAATGAAAAGTTGGAATGTGTACATTTTGTGTGTTTTACACATTATTGAGATCAAAATATTGCTCCATATGTAGTATCCATGTTACAGGATCCTTGGCATCAAACTTCCTCATATCCATCTTTGGAATATGGTGGTTCTTCCATCCAGCATTATAGTTTATGAAATCACGATTAAAATTTATTTTGTTCTCATCATGCGTTTCCTCTAGTATCTTTTCACCATTAGGAAACATTATTATATCAACTTTGCCAAACCTTTGATGCCCGCTTTTAGATCATTCTTCATGTTTTCCATGTTGTCTTTCATTTTTTCATCGATATTATCTTCCATGTCATCCATCTTAGCTTCCATGCAAACTTCCATACCATCCATATTAGCTTCCAAACCATTCATCTTAGCCTCCACACCTTTCTTCAAACCATCCATCTTAGTTTCCATTCCTTTCTTCAAAAATTCCATTTCATTTTTTGTTGCTCTTTGCGATAGCGAAATTTGGTGCACTTGCTCTTATAATTTTGATATCTCATGTTTCATTTCTTTGTCTTCATGAATCATAGTAGAGACTTCTGAAGGCTTAACGGGGGTTGAATTATTTTTAGGGGGCATTTTATAACCCAATATTGTTATCTATTCTTCAATATTCCCTTGGAATAAATTCAAACTAATTTTTTCAAACGAGACTTATGTAATTCGAAAAAAATGCACACATTTTTCTTTCTTTTAAGGAGCTCGATATTGAAACTAAATTATCTCTAGGATTTCGGATCTTCAATATTTTAAATTGGGCCCTGTAGTAGCCCTCTCAATATTATTTCAAATTCCAGAGATCTAGCCTGATTTGGATTCTTCAAGTCAAATTTATGCCAAATCTCCCACAATGACCTAATTATGGACTTGTTCAGTAAAGCGACTTTGTACGGCATGACACATGTCACTGTTTCCTCCTTAGGCTCTTAATTTTATACACATAAAACTACTGTCCATGTAATTGCGACCACATTTTACAGAATTCCAATCCAATTTTCAGAGATAGATTTATGATGATTTTCCCACGGTCACCTCTTTGGGATTAAATTCGGGAGCCTGAAAAATCCCTAACTTCCACAGACCCTATCTCTGAAAATATTGTGAATCAAGTTAGAACGTTTTCCACAATGTTCCTTGGGATTGCAGCTTCGCTCTGTAAAATTTTCAGCTTCTAAACCCTCATAGAAAAAAATTTATACCTAAAATTCCATGTGTTGGGAAAAATACTTAGAGGGGGGGGTGAATCAGTATTTTTAAAACTTTTTTCTTTTTCTTTCTCTTAAATCTATATGCTACTTTACTGAACTCAACTCACACATGCATGTAGATATTCATAATAAAACTTGTGTATGTCCAGAGATCTTATTATGCATTTAATTATTAATTGCATCATTCATTCATCAGATGTTTTAGTAAGCATGTGCAATAATAACAGAATAAACCATCACACATAAGCAACACCCATGAACACTAGTATTTAAGGTGGAAACCCAATTCGGGAGAAAACCACCGCTGCTGTCGACTCTGTTTTCAATGTTTATTATAAATGAAACTTCTTACAATTTTGTACTGGCGCAGACTTATACCAGCACGCAGGCACCCACCTGTAGAAGGCTACGACCTTCTCTCGTTCTCCAGTCACTACTGGAAGGGAGCTCCAACCCCCTGATCTCGTCTACCAACCTTTCTTGGAAGGGAGCTTCGACCCCCTGAGTTTAACACCAACTTTTACTAGAAGAAAGCTTCCATTTTCATATTGAAGGCTTCAACCCTCAGATCCACTAACTTTCTTCAATTTATTCATTAGACTTGCGTCAGGTCTTCATCATTTCTTCTGCATATCTTCTTAGAGATTTAACATTTTTAGATCTAGAGATATTGAACCTTCATCATATCCACAGGTGCATCATAGATTCAGATCTATCAGATTTAAATCATGCAGATATCTCTTACAGATATTTATTCGTTATCAACCCCTCTTCATGCACACGTCATACAATAATCCTCTTCTCCTTATATATTTTTAGCCTTTATTAGTACAATGAGTCAAAACCACTCAACTGCTGATGGTTTTCTTTCTTTTATTGGAATTTTATTTTATCAAATTCGTGGTATTTGATAAATAAACATTATCCACAACCTTTGGCAATTAAATTATATAATAGAACTTTATATTAATATCAAATGGTTTTTAATTAGACCTTTGGTTCCGGCCCCACATACATAATCGACGGCCCAATCAAATGCTCGTACCCCAACTGGTTATCTTTCGCTCATCTTTATCAACCGATCACAGTCCGATGGCCCTTTCCCAAATCAACATCTCACCACGATATCGGTCAGCTTCCCTAGTCAAATGATAACGTGCAATGGCATGCTATGATAGCGGTTTTCCGTGGGTCCACCTCGC
Organism: Pinus albicaulis; assembly: GCA_034641835.2. NCBI lineage: Eukaryota > Viridiplantae > Streptophyta > Pinopsida > Pinales > Pinaceae > Pinus > Pinus albicaulis. The sequence goes on along the minus strand of CM076578.1, from coordinate 280,501,304 downwards.
CACGTGTCGCATACCCTATGGAATTGATCCCCTACCAGGAGATACTGCTTATCACCGAAAGACGGTGCGATATGGGCAATCCGGCCTCGCAAATCTGCTCGTGGTTTTGGAACAGTGACCAACCCACGGTTAAGTCGGGTTACGCTATTCCTTTTGGTCCCTTAACTCAAGTTCACAACTCGGGTTTATTTCAATAGAGTTTGGTCCGATCATTCGGTAGGGAGTTTCATAGTAATACTCCTCTGCATACTATAACGTGTTTCTTCATGAGGTTATACATTCCCCATTGCTCACTGTATCATGACCTTAGCAATCAAATGTTCGGCAATGCATTACATGGAGAGAGATACCAATATCAATTCGTGTAATCGATAATGATTTTTCCAATCAATACTCCTCAAAATTACCTTATACAGATTCACGAATCTACTCCTTCCACAGAGCTTATGATGTTTACAGACCATGCTTTCACAATGATTCATAATTTTCCACAGGGACTCAACTATCCTTCCTACTGAATTCAATCAAGAATATACATATAATTCACAGAGAATTTAGAACCTTTTTCTGTTCGATGGCCTTTTTCCTCCTACACTATCTCTGGACAACTCTGCTTCAATTCACTACTTTTCCCTGCTCCTTAACTGATATTGCTCTCTATAAATGCACTTTTCCTTTGTTCTTCTCTGCTACTGCCTAGTTACTGTTTCAGATGCTCCTTCTTTGCCAATTCCTTTGCCATCAATGACAATATTTCCAACACCAGGATCACCTACTTAGGTTAAATTCAGGAGCCTGTAAAAATCCCTAGCTTTCACAGATCATATCTCTGAAACTATTGTGAACCAAGATCTGAAATTTTTCCACGAGGTTTCTTGATATTTCAACTTCACTCTGTAAAACTTTCAGCTTCTGAACCTTCATAGAAAAAAAATTATAGCGAAAATTCCATGATGACCTATTTGGAGCAGCAAAACCTTAGAATCCAAAGCTTTGATACCAAATGTTATGAAACTAGCTCCAAAAATAGAAGAAAAGAGAGATGAATGCCTTAGAAATCAGCCACTTCGAGGGGGAAACCTCCAATACATTACATTAATGAACAATTCTTCGATGACACAAATAACCAAAACCTCGTTCTATATATAGGAGTCCATGGGGCCACAATATAATCCTAGCCGACCTAACAATAATAATGTAAGGGCACAATAATAACAATATTGGGGTTATAGGGGTACAACAATAACAACAAGGGGGATCCACTAATAAAAATAAGGGACTAAACTACTAATATAGGGACGTAACAAAGTTTTTGAGAGGTCTTAAACAAGAATATTTAGTTCTGGAAATTAAATCATATGAGTCCTCTTTAAAATACAGAGTTGAAGAGATTAAAACATGTTGAAAGTTGCTGAGAGGTTTTAAACGAGAGGATTCAGTTGCGAAAATTAAATCATACGAGTCCTCTTTACAATATAGAGTGGCAGAGATTAGAACATGTTGAATTCCCAACTATAATGGAGCAAATAAATCAAACAATTTTACTCACGATGAAACAGAGTTAAATAGAGTGTTGTGGGAAGAATGATACGTGAAAACTTCCATAACTATATCACGACTAACCAAAATTTATATTATGAATTCAAGTCATGAAATACATTCACATATGTAAGCTACGGCTCCTTTACTAGTAAAACGAGAGTTCTTACATTCACTAGGGTTGCAAAATTTACACATAATAAAACCTGTAACTTGTTTTCAAGCACCCTCCAAAATTTTCTCCACGATTTTCTCCTTCTTGTATTTCTAGACTTACATCCGCCACATTACATTCAACCCCATACTTACATGTAAAAAAAAAACATATATATCTAAGACATTTAACTCATGATAGACATAATTTAATACATGGGATGGGCAGACGTCATTTTCTGAACATTGTAGAAGAGTAAATGTTTGCCCATGCATTTCTACTGACCATTAATAAATTTCAAATTGAATTTTAATGAAGTGACTTTGTTTCAAAATGGATAATGTACGTTGCTTAGAACTTGTCCTTCTCTGCAAACTCAATCCACAACCTGCAAAACATTTATTTTGGTATGGTTGTTGTCAACAAATTAAATGCGGTGGTTGTGATTAATTTTCCAACATCATGGTACATGAATAGAGCTACATCTATAGAGTCTTCTCGTTGTACAACATAAAAAATTCATAAAAATCATCATCTGAATTCCCAATAGGAAGATGAAGTTATTGTTGTTTATCTAAGAAAATAACCGCAAAGTGAATAATTGTCTTACAAAGTTTCCAACCCTTATCCTTATCCTTAGCTCATATAATCCACCATCACTTCCTTGTCCATATTTTTATTTTCCTCAATTTATGGTACCTTGTTGTGAGACATATAAAGTCTATGATGGTATGACAGTTCACCTTTAATCACCTACAATAAGAAAGAATGACATAGGCGAGGATTTTGTTTGCACAATGTCATGCAAAACCTTAATTATGGGGGAATTTTGGGCTCTGAATATTTCATATCACTCAATATATAAAGTCTCCATTCATAAGTCATATTCTCACATTTATGAAACTTACCATAATAATTATACCACCAAAAACTGCTAAATGTACCTCTTTCATCTTTTTGTTAATTATGTTGGATTTCTTATATTTTTCATGGTTAAATGTGTTTTTAACATTGTTTTAATTGTTTTTGGTACAGTACCATTTCATTAGTTCGGTACTTAATTGTGCAATAGTTTAGTACTTGAACTTGGTATAGTACTTGGTATAGTACCATTTCATTAGTTCGGTACTTAATTCTGCACTTGCACGAATGGAGGGAAAAAGTCAAAATTATAAAATATGTTTTTCTTCCTCAAAGCATGGTAAATTAGGTGCTACATGGCCTTAATATGCTAGTACATGCCTTGTAATATACCCAGCTCATACGCGTGGGATCTTAACACATGATTTAAGCTACAATAAAAAAAATATGTAATTATTTTGAAGTTGCCATCTTTTTTCTTGATTTACGTGCATATAGTGGAGAATATCAAGAATTAGAGAAATGAATTTTTTCACAAAATATCAGTTTACCTATATCTCAAACCATTTCAAAAAATTCAATATAGTTTAAAAGTTACATATGGTTCTTCTAAGAAGTTTTGTGCACAATTTCTGCAAAACCCAGATTGAAAAAAAGTATTCAAAAAATCAACTTCATGCACGATTTCCGAGGCCATGGAATCAAATCTGAAAATTCCAAGAGAGTTTTTTTTATTAATATTTAAAATTAGACTCCATAGAAATAAATTTCTAAAATAAATCATTGTTGAGAAGATGTGGTTGTTTCTTTAACACCAGTTCGTATAAAATTGCAAAAAAAATTGTTTTTTGAGATTATATTCTAAACTTTAAATTTTATTTTCTGAGTTTAGGGGATTGGATATTATCCTAACCCACTAGTTTTAGTAGATAAATAATACCTAAGAGGTCAAAGGAAGGGGATCGTGATGTTGTAATTGAATATTTTATGAGGGAGAGAAACCATCATTTGGAATTCTTTGTAAATTGTATTTTTGTTGAGGGTTAATAAAAGTCACATTTGATGATTCATTGAGTTTCATATGAATTTAATATTCAGATTTCTTATCTACCTTGTTGGTGTCACAAAGGGACAACTTAGCCAGCTTTGTAATCTATTGTACATAATTAGTTCATACAATGAAATAAAAGTGCTGAATGTTTATGATTAATTAGATTTGTATATATGTGATGAAGTGATTCTATTATATGATTGATCTTGTGTGAATTTAATAGGTGTGTGGTGCAACAGGTTTCTTAGGCCATTAAAAGAAACCTCCTTTAGGGTAGTTTTATAAATTTATTGAGATTTGTTTATTGAATTTCTAGAATTGTTTCCTTTCAAATCCCTTGCATAATTGCTTTGAGATTTATGTTTCAAGTGTGTTGCTACAAGAACTACTCAAGATTCCATCATTAATACTTCATGAGCTAGTAAATGGAAAGTCTTGAAATGATTTAGTTAATTTGAAAAATAAAGTAATTTCTAGATTGCTTGTTATTCATTGGATTTCTTTCCTTGAGTATTGTTATTCAGGTTTGAAGGGTGTGTGAATAATAGAACATCAACATTTCTATTTCTATTGTAATTCAAGAATTTACCTTACAACCTTTTTTACATCTAAGACTGTCACTAATGTTTGGTTAATTTATTATTTAATAGACATAGAAAAAATTTCCTTTCAAGATTTTAAATTTTGTTTTGTATTCTCAACTAGGTTAACTTGGGCTCTTATTCTACATTTTAATTTTTGGCATCTATAACTCTTATGATGTCAAATTGATAATTAATTGTTGGAATTAAAATACATATAGTTTTTCCAACAATCACCCTCATCATTCTTTTGTCCATGAACTGTTATGGCATTTTTTGCTCTCTCTGTCAGATGTGAACTAGTATGTAGACTAATCCTGTTATCAATACGTTGACATCTTCATCAAGTAGGTTTCCAGCAAATAAAACACATGTGTCATAATTACAACAGTTACAAAATCAAGTACAAAGAAGTAAGGCTTGTGGTCACGATTCTACTATAATGCACAAGTCCTCTTTCTCTGCTCTCTACCTATCCATCTTTGCTACTATGTTATTATATGGATCAAAATGCACTAAAAGTGAATAAAACGCCCTTTTCCTTCTATTGGCATGATTATAACACAACCAAATAACCTACTAGTGTCAGGCTTCACTCGAACTCTTAATTGGATGTACAACATTGCCTCTTCTAGAGTCCTCTTCATCATGATCGCATGGCTAGTCTATTTCCATGAGTAATGTGGCTGATGTGTCATCCTATTGAATTATGGTGGACAAAGCAAGAAGGTCAACTTTCGAGTGGCATAAATTATTCATATTGACTCTGATTGTAAAAATTCTTATATCGTTGGAAAGGATGTGTTGCACTAAAGTGGTAAAATTTTACCCTAAAAAATTTCCATTTGATGCCTTTAAATGATTCAAGAGAAATTTTGACCCCAATTCACCAAAATGCGTCCCACCACTAAAAATGATCTAGTGAGGAAATTCCTCCAAATTTTCAACTCTGAAAGCATTGAGATGGATGGAAAACAATATAATGATCCAATTCGGAAAAATAATGTAGGCATTAAGTTCAAGATGGTGCTAAGGAAATGATAAATATTAATTTAAGTTTACACATAGTTGAGTTAGGGAAAAAATACATTTGGAGTCACAACAAATGACTCATATAGAGAGATACTTGTTTTTGTGATTTGAACAATTAAGGAGTGGGTGTAAAAGGATGTAGAGTAACATAGATGTTACTTGGGTCAACTTGAATTTTCCAATCACCTAAAGAATCATCATGATGTATTAATTCATGCTCCAAAGGCCCCTCATGTATATAGCTATATAGCTAGGAAGTCATCAAAAGGTGCTAAAATTAATACCCCAAGTCTCCTAAACCACTTCATGATACCACATACCCTTTTGAACTAATTAACCTTTACATTCATATAGTTTTTAATCAAATATTAATTTATTCTTATTTAAGTGATAGGTCTAATTAATAAAAAAAAAATTATTATAAATCATTTTCATTTGATTATTATTTTCCTAATTATATGTAATATTCCTAATTAGCGACAACTAATTGGAATATTCGACTTTGTATAGTTTTGTCGTATATGGTTTGTAGATAAATAAAAAGTGAGTAAAGAGGGTCTAACTCACTTTAGTAGAATAAGACATCCACCTAGTAGCACAACGTTGTAACTCAAGGGGGGCCAAGGGGGGACCACACACCACGTAGAGGAGGGGGCCTACGTGCACTCTAGAAGCTTCTGCGTAGATAAGGATGAGGATGTGGAGGAGAGAGAAGTTGCGACGGGTTTTGGAGGAAAACCAACGCTATAAAAGATGGAGGAGCCTCCTCATTTGGATCATTTTGGATTTGTTGATTTTGGAGTGAGACTTTGGTCTTCTTTTGCACGCTGGCTATTTAGCCTGTCTGCAGCACTGTTTAGTGCACCGAGTGTCTCCGTGCGAAGATCTCACCCTTAGCCCCGGGGGACTTTGAGTGCCTGCTCGGGCAAGGTTTTTTTCAGTGTTTTGTGAGTTATTTCATTGTTTGGGTTTGTTGTGGAGCTGGAACTTAGAGAGACTGTGCAGTCATTGGGAGAGAGGACGCAGTCACTTGTGGCGTAGCTTCGGATTGGGGTTTCTGCAGGTGATTTCACCAGCATTTTGAGCAGAGGATCAGCCTTTTCCTGTCAGAGGTTTTTGGCAGAGTTTCCGGCAGTATTTTAGCTGTTTCGATCCAGCTACTACGTTGTCCCTTGGAGGCCAGCGTAATTCACTAGGGAGGCAGTTTCTGGTGTTTTCGGGGGTCGGCCATTCTTGGAATGGTTTGTGGATCTTGTCGGGGTTGTTGAGGAGAGGTGGTTTACTAATTTTCATCTCATTTCAGCAAGGGGATCATCCCCTAATCTTCAGTCGATTCTAGCAGTAGCAGCTACACGGAATTTCTCGGACAGAGTTCATAGAGCAACCATTTTCTATCTTTTCTGAGAGTTTCTTTCTCACTTTCCTTGCACAAGATCGTCTCTTGTACTTCATTACATTTCTCAGATTAATAAAATGGCTCAGCACTTTCTCTATATGTTTATGGTTCAGTTTTCGTAGTTGCCATTGTTGCCGTAATTGTTGTATTCTCTTTCGATTTCTATTTTTGAGCACTATAGTTCTATACCACTTGGTGTGTTTCTCTTTCACTCCTAGAAAGAGTGTGGAAAGGGCCAGGTAGCCTCCGGATCTCGTCCTCTTTTGGAGGCGAAATATCTGGTAAATGCCCTCCCAATCAATCTCTGGTTGGAGTTTTCCTTGTTTTAGAGATATCCCCAAAACGGGATATTACAGTGGTATCAGAGCATAGTTCTCGCTCAGCCTATGGTCTATGACAAAAGGAAAGAGACTGTACAGAGGCAGGAGGTATAGAGACCGTGAGCGTAGGTTGGAGGCCACCTACGAAGAGGAAGACTGTGCCCAGGTAGAAAACACGGATCAGGAGAGAGAGCCTGAGAAGGACGCAGAGGAGGTAGAACTTGTAGTATATTTGAAGCAGAAAGTGTCGATGGCAGACAACATAGAGGAAAAATAGTTTGAAGAGGCACTCCTCAAGTCGGTACAGGATTTAGCCCGACAGATTGAGGTGTTGGGCCAGAGGTTCACAGCTGTGGAGGCTAGGTAGCGTGAGACTCCATGAGCTTTTGAGGTCAGAGAGGGATCAGGTGCATCCCACCATTTGCTGGAGCAAGATGCTTCTCAGTGTGATACTTCTCAGCCGACGACTTCTTGTGCACCTACCCGCTCTACTATGCCCACTTTCTTGGGAGCTGATACAGGGGTAGAAGCCCAGCAGGAGGCAGAGCCCGGGCACTTAGATGAGTACTTTGCAGAGTATCAGTCCTACGGGCAGGAGTTCAGGGATGCTCTCACATTCAGAGATTTTGTGCAGCTCCAGCGGGACAGTAGACCCCGCGACCATCGTAGAGAGCACTGGCATTACCATGATGGAGATTCCCACCATGCCTCGAGTAGATTTCATTTGCCTACGTTTGATGGATCGTTAAATAGTTTGGCAAAGTCTTGGGTGGAGAAGCTAGACATCTATTTCCAGCTTAACCAGATGTCGAAGATGAAGGCCATCAAGGTGGCAACATTACATTTAGATAGTGAGGCTTAGGGCTAGTGGTTCCATGGGATGGTGACACTCGAGCATTCCACAGTGACGACATATGCCGAGTTTACCAAGAGATTGATAGAGCATTTTGACTAGAGGGATCTGGAACAACATTTTGTTGAGCTGACGAAGCTCAAACAGACAGGGAGCTCGGAGACATACATTGCATATTTCTTGAGGTTTTTGGTGATGGTGCCAGATCTATCCGCGATTTGTATGATCTATATGTTTTTGGAGGGATTGGCAGAGCCACTTCGAGGTCTAGTCAGATCCACTAGACCAGCTACACTCTAGGATGCCATCAGGAGGACTAGAGACTTGCAGGATGCATTGCCCAGGACGCGAACACCTTACCCCCAGAGACAGGGTACCCTGTCCAAGGGGAAGGATGTGAAGGTTCCTCCTCCAAAGGGGAATCCAGGATGGGCACAGGTCGATGATGAGGCCAGGAGGGAGTTGAGGAAGAAGCGGCTATGCTTCACATTTCAGGAGCCGTGGGCACCATGGCATAAGTGTGTTGTTTGCAAAGCACACTTCATTAAGGTCTTCTCCGATGACAGCGGGGAAGAGGACGAGGAGGATGATGAGGAGGCAGGAGATAGTTAAATGACCCAGAATCAGTTGTCGCCTCCACCTCCACGGACAGGAGGTGCAGCCTTTGCACCCATAAGAGGGGCCCTTGTAGCTTTGCGAGGAGTTCCTAAGTATTTTACGTTGTGCATACGTGGGACAGTACGTGGCCAGTGAGTTTCAGTCTTGGTTGACAGTGGGGCAACCCACAATTTCATTGATGCGCAGATGGTCGAGTGGAGAGGTATACCGACCGAGAGTTTTGACAGGTTTTCAGTTTTGGTCCCAGGAGCCCAGACGATGTAGTGTGCCCACTATGTTCCAAAGTTAGCAGTGACGATGGGTACTTACACCGTGATCAATCACTTTTTCGTGGTCAACATACCAGATGCCAATGTGGTACTGGGTGTTCAGTGGCCGATTACACTGGGGAAGGTCACCACGGATTGGGAGGCCTTAGAGATGGAGTGGGATGACAAGAAGACTGAGAAGAAATAGAAGATCCGCGGGATGCATACTTACCCACCTCTGACAGTGTTGGCACACTGGATGGAGGCAGATTTTTGGAAGGGTAACATAGAGTGGGTGGTTGAGTTACGAGCATCAAAGGCAGAGACCACTGGTCAAGCAGTTCACCAGACATACATGTCATCCTTGACAGGCATGAGGTAGTGTTTAGGGCTATACCACCAGGTCGGCCACCAGATAGACGATTTGAGCATACCATCGAGCTGGAGCAGGGTATCCAGGCAGTGATCACTACACCCTATAGGCATCCCAAAGCCTATCAGGATGAGATAGAGTGGGCCATCCAGGAGTTGTTGGCTCTTGGACACATCAAACCGAGCACGAATCTGTTTGCTTCTTCTGTAGTGCTAGTGAAGTAGAAGGATGGCACTTTGAGGATGTGCATTGACTACCGGGCCTTGAACAAAAAGGCTTTGAAGAATAGGTACCCTATACTTAGGATCGATGAGCTGATGGATGAGCTGAGAGGAGCTAAGTTCTTCTCAAAGATTGATTTGAGATTAGGGTACCATCAGATTCACGTGAGGGAACAGGATATTCCTAAGACTGCTTTCAGGTGTCATTATGGGCACTTTGAGTTTCTGGTCATGCCTTTTGGGTTGACCATGCACCAGCTACTTTTCAGTCCTACATGAACCACATCTTCCGCAGTGATCTGAGGAAGTTTGTATTGGTTTTCTTTGATGACATACTCATATACAGCGGGACGTGGGAGGAGCATCTCCAGCATATCGAGGTAGTACTACGCATCTTTGAAGAGAAACAGTTCTATGCTAAGCTCTCCAAGTGTGAGTTTGGGATGACAGAGATGTTGTATTTGGGTCACATCATTGGAGTGGACAAAGTGAGGGTCCATGAGGAGAAGATTAGAGCCATCAGAGATTGGTCGGAGCCGAATAATGTGACAGAACTTCGAGGATTCATTAGGATATGTGCCTATTACAAGAAGTTCATCAAAGGGTTTTCACAACTTGCTGCACCCCCTACAGATCTGATGAAGAAAGGGTCATTCAGTTGGATAGATACAACACAGCAAGCCTTTGATAGGCTTAAGGAGGTGATGAGTAACTGCCCAGTGCTTGTGTTGCTGGATTTTACTTAGCCATTTGTCTTGGAGTGTGATGCGTCGGGAGAGGGAATCGACGCAGTATTGATGCAGGGGGGACACCCTATAGCTTTTGAAAGCTGGAAACTCCTTCCGCACAAGAGGTTGTATCCTATTTATGACAAGGAGATTTTTGCCATCATGCATACATTGGCCAAATTCCGGCAGTATCTGGTGGTAAACAGATTCAGGGTGAGGACTGACCACAATAGCCTTAAGTTCTTTTTGGAGTAGAAGTAGCTACAAGAGAGGCAGCAGAAGTGGATCAGTAAGATCCCAGCGTATGACTTTGAAATTGAGTATGTCAAGGGAAAGAATAACATGGTAGAAGATTCTCTTTCATGTAGACCAGCCACGTTATCTCTTATGAGCTTGGACGCAGATTGGAGAGCTCGACTTTTAGTTGAGTACTCCAAGGACAGGTTTGCATGTGAGGTGCTGGACGGGCAGGTAGCGGATGATCGGTACAGGGTGGTCGATGAGATCATCTATTACAGGGACAGGATCTTCTTGACTGAGGGATCTCAGCTTAAGAAGAAGATACTCCAGGCATCACATGATTCTCCATTGGCAGGCCATCAAGGGTTTGCCAAAACCTACAGGGCCAGTCGAGAGAGGTTCTCATGGAAGGGCCTCAAGGAGGATGTACTCTAGCACATCACGGAGTGCGATGTTTTTCAGAGGAACAAAGGTGAGATGAGCCATCCCGCAGGGTTGTTGCAACCTCTTCCCATTCCGGAGGGAAAATGGGAGAGCATATCGATGGATTTCATCACAAGATTACCCATTGTGCAGGGAAAGGATTGTATCTTGGTTGTCATTGATAGATTGACAAAGTATGTGCACTTCTTCACCATATCCGCGCATTAGACAGCAGCGCAGGTGGCTGAGCTGTTCTTCCGGGAGATTTTCAGGTTCCATGGTCTTCCCAAGAACATCATCAGTGATAGGGACAACCGCTTCATCGGCGGATTTAGGCATGAGCTTTTCCGGCTAGTGGGGACGGAATTGACACCAAGTACCAATTACCACCCACAGACGGATGGACAGACGAAGATAGTTAACAAGTGGCTGGAGGGATACTTGCGTAACTATGTCAGTGGGCAGCAACGAGCATGGTTGAGATGGTTGCATTTGGGGGAGTACTGCTACAGCTCAACACATCACATGTCTATTGGGATGTCACCATTTTACGCTTTGTATGGGTACCATCCTTTATCATTTGCTGATGTGACGTTCGGTGCGAGTAAGGCTCCTAGAGCCAAGATGTGGATCCAAGAGAGTCAGGATATCCTCCGAGCTCTCAAGGACAACATGGCTACAACATAGAACCAGCAGAAGCTGTATGCTGACAGAGGTCAGGTGGAACGACAATTTGAGGTAGGAGACTTGGTCTACCTATGCTTACAGCCATACCGACAGTCATCGCTGAAGCAGAAGGGAGCTAAGAAGCTCAAGCCGCGTTTCTATGGGCCATAGAGGGTGATACGCAGGATTTGGTAGGTTGCATACGAGTTGGAGCTGCCCCAAGGCAGAAAGATCCACAACATTTTCCATGTATCATGCCTAAAGAAGGCGCTGGGATAGCAGGTGACAGTGACGGAGGAGCTACCGCCTACAGATGATGAGGGGCATTTGGTGTTGCAGCCATAGGCCATTATTGATACCAGGGAGAGGCGGTTATGGAGCAGGACGTTCCGGGAATTCTTGGTGAGGTGGAAGAATTCGCCAGATGAGGATGCCACTTGGGAGAGCGAGAAAATTCTGCAACATCCATCACTTCAGTTGCTTGAGGGAAAGCAACATTTTGCTGGGGGGGACTGTAATATTCCTAATTAGCGACAGCTAATTGGAATATTTGACTTTGTATAGTTTTGTCATATATGGTTTGTAGATAAATAAAAAGTGAGTAAAGAGGGTCTAACTCACTTTAGTGGAATCAGACATCCGCCTAGTAGCACAACGTTGTGACTCAAGGGGGGTCAAGGGGGGGACACACACCATGTAGAGTAGGGGGCCTACGTGCACTCTAGAAGCTTCTGAATAGATAAGGATGAGGATGTGGAGGAGAGAGAAGTTGTGACAGGTTTTGGAGGGAAACCAACGCTATAAAATATGGAGGAGCCTCCTCATTTGGATCATTCTGTATTTGTTGATTTTGGAGTGAGACTTTGGTCTTCTTTCGCACGCTGGCTGTTTAGCCTGTCTGCAGCACTTTTTAGTGCACCAAGTGTCTCCATGCGGAGATCTCACCCTTAGCCCCGGGGGACTTCGAGTGCCTACTCGGGCAAGGTTTTTTTTTCAGTGTTTTGCGAGTTGTTTCATTGTTTGGGTTTGTTGTGGAGCTAGAGCTTAGAGAGACTGTGCAGTCATTGGGAGAGAGGATGCAATCCCTTGTGGCAGAGCTTCAGATTAGGGTTTCTGTAGGTGATTTCGCTAGGATTTCGAGCAGAGGATCAGCCTTTTCCTGTCAGAGGTTTTTGGCAGATTTTCTGGCAGTATTTTAGCTGTTTCTATCCAGCTACTGAACTGTCCCTTGGAAGCCAGCGTAATTCACTGGGGAGGTAGTTTCTAGTGTTTTCGGGGATCAACCATTCTTGGAATGGTTTGTGGATCTTGTCAGGGTTGTTGAGGAGAGGTGGTTTGCTAATTTTAATCTCATTTCGGTAAGGGGATCATCCCCTAATCTTCAGTCGATTCTAGAAGTAGCAGCTACACGACATTTCTCCAGCAGCTGGGACACAGTTCATAGAGCAGCCATTTCCTATATTTTCTGAGAGTGTTTTCTCACTTGCCTTGCGCAAGATCATCTCTTGTACTTCATTACATTTCTCAGATTAATAAAATGGCGCAACACTTTCTCTATATGTTTCTGGTTGAGTTTTCGTAGTTGTCGTTGTTGCCGTAGTTGCTCTATTCTCTTTCTATTTCTATTTTGAAGCACTATAGTTCTATACCACTTGGTGTGTTTCTCTTTCACTCCTAGACAGAGTCTAGAAAGGGCCAGGTAGCCTCCGGATCTCGTCCTCTTTCGGAGACGACATATCCAGTAAATTCCCTCCCAGTCAATCTCTGGTTGGAGTTTGTCGTGTTTTAGAGATATCCCTGAAACCGAATATTACATTATAAGTCATGGAAAACAAAAATAATCTCCCCTCCTTATAAATATAAATAGAAGGCTAAATATTCTTATAATTTGAAAGAATTCCTAGAATTATAAGTATAAGTTTCCCCTAAAGGTGGTAAGATACACTGAAGGAATTGAAGATGCCTATGATGTTAATACAAAAATGTTGCAGAAAATGAAAAATAACAACCTAAATTTCAGAGGATGGAGGGGAGGACATGTGTTCAGGATTGCAGTGGTCTTGCACTTGTGTTGATGCCTATCTCAAAGATGTTGCTCTGACCACCTAGCTAAATATTTTTTTTCCAATCATACCACTATGAAAAATATTATATACATATTCTAGCCAATCTATAACATGCAAGGTAATAAGGAGAAACATTAACATAGGTCCTTGTGGGTAGTGGTGCACAAAAAATATAATTGCACATAGGAAATGACTAAAGTGAGTGTGTGTTGATAATGAGATTAAGTAAAGAGCATATTTCACTTGAGTGACCTTGAGATTCCAAGCTTTTCTGCAATCAACATAAAGAAGGGGGTTTGTTTTAGAATTTTAACTATCTCCTTTGAAAAATTTTAAATTTATTTGGAACCCCATTTTCTTAGAACGATTAATTCTAGTTTTAAATTTAAATTTAAATTTTATCTAGAAAATATTTGTTGGAATTTCAAAATTATGTGGTGTAGTTTACAAAATCATGTCCAAGTAAACTTTCAAGGAATAGTATCCATTGATGAATTCAAAAGTATAGTTTTAAAAATGAAAAGTTTCAGAGGCTATATGCATATCTACAACCAATATAGATCCATTTTGAAGAGGATTAAATTTCTTTAGGTGTATACTTCTTTATTTTTACTCTGCACTCTAAAAGAGAACCCATAAGCTCTCTTAAGTCTTGTGGATGTTAAATTTTTCTTTCTTTCTTTCTCATCTTTCCAGAAGTGATTGTGGTTTCCTTTTCACAACTAATGTAGGTCCCATAATAACGAGTAAACATGTAAGTTATCATAGTTAAGAAGACTTTATGTCAAGGATTTCCATTCCTAAGAAAAAAAATTGCCCTATAGTGTAGTAGTTATGCCAAGAATTTTGATTTGAAGGAGTACATGCTAAGTATATGATATGCATTTATAATTTGAAAATTTTCACATTATTTAATTTTTTATTTTAGATATATTTATTTTATATGTGTAATGGAGAAATTATAAATCTCACTTCATATTAAGAAAGTATAAATATAAATGAGAGAAATTTAATATATATGTATATATGTGTGTGTGAGGTAAAATGTTATAGGTTCAAATTCAAAGAGCATACATACATACATATATATATATATATATATATATATATATATATATATATATATATATATATATATATATATATATATATATATATAAAATTTAAATTAAGAATTATCATATATCAATTTAATATCTAATTTAGACATAATATTAGAATTAAATTTTTTTTTTTATTTTTTTATTTTTATTTTTTTTTAATTTTTTTTTTCTGAGTAAGTTTAATCTATTAATATACAAAAAAGGATTACAAGGAGGCCGAGGCCTCAGAGATTCTGGCCCGAGAGATGGGCATTCTAGTACAGCCATGATGGTTTGTCAAAATAATAACACACAGTGTCGGGAGATAGTTACATCAATGAAGCACATATAGGCATCTAAACACAAAAAAGCCACCCTCATAGGGGAAACCAGCCAGAGTATCCAAACAGTATATCAACCTACAGCATTCAGCTTTAGAAAAGTAAACATGAGCGATCTTATACAGAACAATCTTCCACCCACGAAGGGGAAACAAGAAATCAAAAGAGCAGTAGAAGTAGATCCAACTAAACGGAGTTAGCATACAAATACCAGAGCTGAGCCTCGCACAAAGAGCAGCCAAAAACAAGCCTGGATGAAGAAAGGCCATTAATTACCTTGAGAGGAAGGAGGCGACTTGACCACAGGGCAGGCATGAGCGTCGGGATCATCCTCGTCCTGCCCAGCAACATTATCATCCGTAGCAACCAGATTGGAAGTGTCTGCCCTTTCCTCGACAACCGGAGCAGTAGAACAGCCCCCCTTGAAGACGCCCGCAACAGAATCCAAGAAGGGGTCCTGCGAGGAGCCGCCTTCAGTCATCTTCTATTTCTGAGTAGATTTAGGAGGAGAACAGGGCCTATCGGACGTCAAATGCACTGGAGGAGAGTCGGAAAGCTTGGCAGTCGAATCAGGTGACTCTTCTTTGAAGTCAGTGGTGATAGTGGTCGTGACAGTAGGCATGTTGAGTATGCAGGGGAAACGGAATTGAGCTCTTTGCTGCTGACTCGGGAGTAGACTGGAGAGGTTTCTTACCTATAGAACACTCCCATGCCCCACCATAGAGCTCCTACCGCTACGAGTCTTAGGATAGCGACCCCTCATGGAATCAGATGGCGGAGAAGAGGAGCTAGGCGAGGAGGGAGGAGGGCGACGAGAAGGACCACCATGGCTTGAGCCCCGTATGCTTCTCATTCTATGGCACAATCGTGGCATGGAATTCAGATGAGAAGTTCTAAATTTGAAAGAACAGGAAGTGCCCAAACTGAGGACTGAAGGCTGGTAAGAATCAATCTCCACAGGGAGAGAGATAGAGCAAATGCCAGAACTCTGAGTGCAAAAGGAGCTTTGCGAGAAGTGAAAACCAGGAGCAATGTTAACACAATAGGAAATTGAGCACCTACGACCAGTGTCGGTCCGAGAGCTTGGCTCAGAGACCACTGAAGCACAGCAGGAGCGAAAGGGTAACAAATCTGGTCTGTAGCGTTCTAGAGAAGCCATATCTCTGTTGATTGAGCACGATTTTGGACGAGTGTGCCTCATAAATGCCCCGGACAGTGCAATGTTAATGCAATTAATGGCGCAGAGGATGCAAAGAAGGTTGGCGGTCGTAGAATCCCACGCGCCCGCCCACCACCCTTGCCACCTATCAGGCATGAAGGCCACCCGCATCCGGGAAATATTAAAATTAAATTATCATTATCATTATTGTTATTTTTCAAAAACATTAAAAATAAATAAGTAAAACACTTAATTTTTATTTACATATTAAAATTAATTAAATATATTTATTCCTACATTATGGTAGATAATTTTGATTTTTAAATAGGCTTTGTTATAATATCATAGGCTATTACTATGGCTTATACATACCCAAAAAACCATAACTCATTTTATATGACACTTGTTCATATAACATCATTTTTAATTAATTAATTTAATTAAAAGAATAAAAAAGACATAACTACTTTCGAGATATATCTCAATAATTGATTTGTGTATATTATTATGAAAATTCTAGAATATTTCATGGAAGTTAAATCCTTACAATTCACCTAATAATTCTACCAATTTCCTAGGGGTTTGAAATTATTCCAATTCTAATAAATTCCTCCATGATAAGTTCCTCATTAATATTTATAACATTTGTTTATATAGAAGAAAATTTTATTTAGAAAAAAGGTCTATTTTACAATAACATGTGTAATATTTTTTTTTCTTAAGTTAAAGTTGACTCTTATACTTAGTCTTAATGTTTATCAACAGACAGTTGCACTGTATTATAGAGTTTGTTAGGATATATATATATATATATATATATATATATATATATATATATATATATATATATATATATATAATTGTTGTAGTGTATTATAGAATTTGTTAGGTTGCATTGACTTTTAATAAATAAATAGAAATAGATTAGTTTCACCTGGCTTCCCACCCACCAATTTCCTAGGGATTTGAGATTATTTCAATTATAATAAGTTTATCCACCATAAGTTCCTCTTTATTTTTTATAACATTAATTTATATATAATAAAAAACTATTTAGAAAAAATCTCCTTTAATTAAGCTGTAAGTCGTAACTCTTTGAAAACAAGTCTCTAGTTGTCAATATGTCCTTGTTTGCCCCATTGGATCAAATGTTAGAGGATTGAAATATTTTAGACCATTAGATCCACTGCCTCCTTTATCTACCTCTCATAACTACCGAACTAAATCACCAAACCCTATTTATTTCTCTTCCACTTTATGAAAACATGGATTTATTGGAGGAAATGTTAATGAATTGCATGTTTTTGTAGTTCACATGTTTTGGTAGTTTACAGTATCATATCCAGTGTGACAGATATTAAGCGATCTTGTGTTCTTACTCTCCCACCAGTCAAGCTTTCATCAGACAAGGGGAATGAAAGTTCAACGTTTAGGGGGACGAAAGGGATAAACCTAGTCTTGAAGTGTTTCTGACATCATATGCAACCAAGATCACCAGTGTTGTACTCCCTCATTCAAGCGCATAAAAGCTAATATGGTGGTAGAAACTTGGAAAAGGTCAGTCAATATTTTCTTTCCTCTTTAATTTCTTGCTTTCAAGCATCAAAATAATTATAGGTCGGTAAATATTTTATTTCCTCTTTGTTTAAATTGGCATCAATCCTTCATGTGGCTACTAATATATCGAGGGTTTCTCATTGAATTTAGATCGGCTAAATTTGGATCACAGGTGTGCACAATGCTAAAGGTCTCAAGAAATTTTAATCATTTGTCACAACTACATTTTTTTTTAATAATCATGGTATACAATTCTCTCATACAGAGAATCAACTTTCTTCTTTATGGATTTTTCATTAACAAGCAGCGCTGGGTTGATTGTTAATTACTCTTTTAATTTTTCTTCTGAATGACTGCTTTGTATATTCTGGTATTGTTTCATATCAATGAATTGTATATACTGGTATTGTTTCATATCAATATGGTTGAATATAGATTTCATGTAACAGTAAATGTGTCCGGTGAGATTTCATTATATGATGTCATGGTAGAATTGATTCTAGCTACTGTAAATATGATGAGAGCAACTTGGTTTATTCAATTTTGGTTTTTCCAATTCAAAGAGTAACTCATGGTATTTTAAGAAAATATGATGAAGGATTCATGTTATACGGTTAATTCAGATTTCATGATCTCCAAAAATAGTATGGTGAGTATTTATAACTCTCAGAGTTTATTTGAGTAGGTATGGGAGCAAAAGTGTTTGAGACGATAAAGAGTTATAGGTTCCATATTTAATTAAATTTGAATAATGATTAAGGTGTAGAATTATCAAGTGCATTGAGCTTGGATTAGATAATTTTTACACTAACTGCATTAATTTATATATAAAAAATCAAAGTATATATCGTGAGACTTGTTCATGACTTCCCATTTCAAGAACCTGCAATGGAAGTGATGTTAATCCTTTTCTATTGAGAATTCTTGTTGCAATGGAAGTGATGTTAATCATTTTCTATTGAGAATTTCTGTTGCCACGAATGCAAGATATGCAACCTCAAAAGCAGCTTTTAAAAATGGTCATCTTGTTTGATCTGTCATATCTTTAATGTGTTAACTATCGTGGAAAATTCTTGATGTTATTAATTAAGTTGTGGGGGTAGGTTTGTGTGAATGTAGAAGTAAATTCTAAGCAAGTCAAACCTGCTTGCAAGTTGGGTTCTTGAAAATCAAATATTTCATTCATGTGATTGGGGATCATGTTTTGCTATAGACATTTTGTCGAGAATCATGCTTTTACTAAAAGATAGGTGATTTTGTAACTCTTTAATTCTCAGTAAGGGAAAAAAATTTCTCTTTATTTCTTTGATAAAATGACTCTTCTGTTCATATTTCATAGAAATAATAGCTAGTGCATGGCTTACTCTTTTAAAAAATATGTTCTTTCAAAAGCATGTTGGAGATTCGATGGAAATTTTCATTTTTTCCTTTAATGGAATTTGATAATATTAATGGAATCTTAGTAAATTAAATTAAATATATTTTAAAATTAATTTAGTATTATTATAATTATTCTATAAATTTAATATTTTAAATATACAAATTTAATAAATCATAATTAGATTTCAAATAAAATTAATAAAAATATAAAAAAAATTAAAATTTTAAAATATGATATAATAAGTCATTAAATAAATATACATTTTATAAATTTATAAATATTTTCTCTTTCAAAACAACTCTCTCAACTCATGCGAGCAATTTACTTCTTCCTGCAATGTCCACCTGAGATCTAAATCAACAAATATAATAAATTTATAGATCTTATTGTCATATATAAGGAATATCCTCCTAAGTTCCATCATATTAGAGACTATAACTAATTTGAAATAGAATCTATGACTAATTTGAAATATAAAAAGTTTGAACATGTAAAAAATATGCTTCATGACATAAGGGATAAGGGATGTAAAACAATTATCATTCTTAGAGAAAGAAACAAAGTGTCTCACTTAACTTCCAACAATGGTGTCTTTTGAGCTATGAGGAAAGATATTGGATTTCATACTCATATGGACTAGTGACTTACAAAATAAGAGTTACACATTGAAAAAAATGAATATCACCTTACAACAATGCAAGTGAATATGAAACATAGTATATAACAAAATTCTCCATTATCTTTTATTAAATCAAGTTTTTAATTCTATTGGACCTTATACATTCACAAAGAGAATTATTACATACTTTGGTTCCCTCGTATTGATTATCATAATTGGTAAGAAAATAAATTATATTCATATCAATATCCACATGATTTGATACTTGGATCGTTCATATATGTACAACTATTGTAGAAATTTTTCTTGTAAATAAGAATATATATTCTTTGATCTAATGATATCAGAAAAATTTCCTTGTAGATAACAACATATATTCTTTGATCTAATGAGATCAAATACAAAGAGGATGATAGGTCACTACACAAAATCCCTCTAGATTTATTGTAATCAATATAATTCCTTGCTACACACCCTTTTCTTGAAGATTGTTCTCATGCTATAGTATATATAATTGAATACAACATATGATGGAGGGAAAAATAATGTAGATCCATATTAATATCAAGACAATATCATTACAACAACCATCTTATACCTTGAGCCTTTATCGAAGATCCTCGTTCCTTTCCCCTTACCAGATAGTGAGTCTATTGCAACAAAATATCACTCTTCAATTTTAGGTTTACCTATCTTCCAATTTCACATCTTATTGAAGGAATTTAAAAGAGATTGGAGTAGGCTTGATGACATGTGAATTAGGTGGATACAGGTCATGGAAAACGATATGCTCCATGCCATGATGGCATGAAAAACAAGAAATTGCAATTCATAGATATGTTCCATGCTCAATCAACCTCAATTATCAACTTTCCCTAATTAAATATGAATCTTTCTTCAATTATGATTATAATTATGAAAAAAAAATATTTATTTCATATTTAATACATTGCATATTTAATGTTGTTGTTCATGTAAATATTTTCAACATTATTAGGACTTAATAAACATAAAGTGTGACATAAAAGATAACATAAATAATTAATAGTAAGCATAAAACATTAAATTCATTGGAAGAAACCATTGGGGTGGATTTGTTTCTTCTCTCCCCCCAGTTGTCTGACCTAACCATGCATTTCAAGGATGGGTAGGTGAAATGTCAAGTAGCGGTCACGCGAGAAAGTGAATATATTTCGGGTGTGGTTACAATGTACCATATTTCTATCTCTTTGTATGTTTTTGTTTTATAGTTTTCCCAGATATCTGCAGTCCAGAGGATTTTATCATGCCTGCATTTGATTCCATTAGTGAGCGAGATTTGGAAGAATAGCTTTCTCCAGGTAGAATTTTTGTCTTGTGTTGCAGAAAAAGTTAGGTTAGATAACGTTAATATAATGCTCCTTCTACTTTATTAATGACTTGTTCGATGATTAGTTTACAATTATAATTATTTCTCTGGATGCTTGTGAAATATGTAATTAGTAACAGATATAAAAAAATTTGGAATAAAGTGTTTAAAATAGTGTTAGGAACAAAGAAATAGGAATTGAAATATTTTTGACAAAAAAGTAGAAAGAAGTAATAAACCCAAATGAGCATTATAATAAATTAGGCTCATGGTTATAATTGAGGGTTTGTAGGAGTTAGTTGAGGAATGCAGTCGTTGAGACCAGGATAATGCCCTATTCAAGCCAGCTAACTTGTTGTGTGGGCGCAATCCTCCCTCAAGATGACTACCTCGTAAAGGTAAACCTACCATTTTTTAATTCAAACAACAGAGATGGCAACAGATAATGATAATTATGAACCATATCTCTGTCCACAATATGCATGCAATAACAGAAAACGTTAAATAGAAGCATGCAATATGACTGTAAAGCCAAAAACATTTAGTTAGTAAAATGAATTTAATAAAGTTACTCTAGATTTGAACATTGAATTCAAAGTTCCATTCTTTAAAAAATAGTTCAAATACTTAGTCCTATACGCAACCTGAATTATCAATTCAAATGAATCAAGTCATATACACAATCTAATTATGAAATCAAGAGTTTATACACATCGTTTTTATTTCCTGACCTACACTCTTCAGCATTACAAATTCTCAGAATTATAATATGATATTATAATTCTGAGATTTCTATCCACATAGATAAGAGTGGTTGAAAATACTCAGCCCGCGTTATGCAATAAAATATCTGAAAACGACCAGTGAGACATTATGTTTGTTGCAAGATCATACATAGATATTTGGTCGCTGAAGTGTAAAATAATAGTGAAATAAACGGCCAGGGAATTTTTAAAATCATTAGTATATTATAAAAAATTCAAAAACATTACTATGAAAAGGATTGAGTATCCTTTCCTACATTAGAAGGCAAAATATCGGGAATTTGGGGCGAAATGTAAGGAATTTGAATAAATATGGGGAATCTAGGAAATCTAGGGAATTGAAGATGAAAAAAATTGCATTAAATAACTCACGAATAATCGTGAAACACAAATTCTTGCAAATATTCCATAATACAAGGAAATGAATACAAAACATAAGTTATGTAACACTATAAAGGTAAACCCAAACATGAAATATGATTACGGCAAGTTTCAATAATAGGCAATGATAAAAACATTAAAATATTGCAGATAGAATTCGTTAGACAATATCAATATGCAGAATTGTAAAATGATAAAATCATTAAATTTTCCTATTGCGAGATATGTCGTTGAATGCAGCAGAAGAATAGAATTAGGTGGCAATGATGATGATGTCTAGGAGCGTGAAGTTATTTGTGTTGTGGAGTGCGTGTGATGTTAACATGTAATTTGTGGGTTGAGGTTGGGTTGGTTAATTGTTCACTTGGATATATTGAATATATTTTCTTTGCTCTTGGTTGGAAGCCACCACAACTTGCTCAATTTACCAGAGTTTTTTTTAAAAAGTATTGTGGTGTTCGATTTGATAGGAATTGCCCAAATATTGTGCCCATTCTGCCTATTCTTAGGGGGAACTTAAATAGATTCCATTGAAAATGGCACGGGCGTTGAAAATTCACAAATCACGGGGATGACTTTACATCAAGCCATTGTAGATATTGGTGATAGAGAGAGGCATAATTTGACATTTACAATCATGTCCAAAATGAAATCGCTAGATGGTTTGCATATTTCACCACCTTTTTATTTTCAATGTTTTTAAAAAATGCAAGATAGTGCATATGTTACACATTGAAAGAAAGAAGAGGAACGATTGAAGTCATATCATTTAAGAGGTATTTAGGTTGATTCTAGTTTAGTATTTTTCCATGTCTTTGTTATTGGTTACAATTATTTGTTTAAAAATTGAGAGGTTGTTTGTTGTGCTTCTTCTTCATTTCAATAGATTTTTTGAATGATCAACTCATTAAATTGAAGATTTAGAAGAAGTTTCACACGTCAATATTTTTTATGTCATTGTGTTCTTATTTCGTCTGTTAAACTTTAGCTATTTATGCTTTCATTTCCCCATCTTTCAATTGTATTACATTTATAGAAACATTAATTTTATTGAGCTTTTTCTTTCATATATATAACTATGTACTATGTTTAATTGTATTTTTTTGTCATTGAAATATAGATATGGAGAACAATGATGACATCTATTACATGAAAGCGATAAAATCTATTAGAGAAGCAATAAGTTTTGTTGCCTACATGCGAAACATGCTAGATAGAAAACATGGTTTCCATCCCACTTTTGTTGATGAACATTTTCATGTCTTAAATGAAATGAAATCAGATGTTGAATATTTGTATCATTTGTATTGGTGGCAAAGCATGAAGTATTGTGGCCATTATCTTGTTGTTTTGAATTGGTGTTCCTTCTATGGGGGTGTGTTTTGGAAAAGGCTAGCATTTAGAAACTCTATTTTGTTGCACTATTTAAGGTTGAAATTTTCCCTCTACTCGCTGATGTAAGAAAAAACCATCATATATGTGAAATAAATATTTTTGTTTCATATGTTTTTAATATTGATATCGGTGTTTTTTTAGTGTGAGTATATTCATATGTTTATGTTTATTTAATTTGTAGGATTTTTAAATAATGAAGGAATATTATTCTTAATTTACAAATATACTTGAAAATAATTATATAATAAAATTTATTAATAAAATTTTATTTTTAATTTTTTTTTTTTTTTTTTTTTTTTTAATTACTGTGGGAAAACTTATCATAACTCAGTTGTCAAACTAGCACTGAGGACAACCATCTCTAGCTGCTATCAGCAAACGCAAGTTGGCTCATCACCTTTATTCAAGGAAAACCACACCACCTGGAATAACCCGTACTCCAGCTCTTAGGGAGATAGAAGTAGTTTTAGGGCATACTCCAGGCCCAATTCTTATTTTTTAATAATATTTAAATAACTCAAATTTTTATTAAAATAAATAATTTTATTGTTACTATTAATATTATAAATATATTAGCGTAATTATTTATTTTAATTATTAATATTTTTTGATTAATTATTTTTATTTATTTATTATTATTATTTAATTTAGTATTTTTATTATATTATTTTCTTTAATATTTATATTTCATATTTAATAAATTGTTTTTATTTTTATTTTTTTATTTAAATTTAATATATATTTTAATTTTAATTATTAGTTTTTATTATTTACTTTGTGTAACAATATTAATAACAATTTTTAATATTACTATCTAATGTATATTAAATTCTATTTCTAATATTACTAGTTAATATATACTAAATTTTACTGTCTTAATGGTTTGTTTTTATTTAGCAATATCAATATTAATATTAAGTATGTTTATAGACATTTTTCAATATAATGCAGTTGTGCATAGACATTCTTCAACCATTTTAACTAATATGGTTGTACATATAGTTTATATATACTTATCTGTATTTATTAACCAATGTTAGTTATTAATATTTTTCATTTTTTTATAAAGACCAATAAACTAATACAACCAAATTAATAAAAAAATGCAAGTAATATTATGCTTCATTTTCGTCGAATCCACACCACACTTCACCTCCTTAGATGAAAGGATATATGAACATTTTATAATGATACTGTCGAAAACGAATTCCAAAAAAATGTTGACGTAATCTTACAAATAATAAGAAAAGGAAAATGTGGAGCCAAAATTCTGATTACAAATAAGAATATGAAAATGTGGAGCCAAAACTCTTACAAAAATGTAATATACAGCCCCAAAAGTAGTAAAAGGTTACTAACGTAAAGTCTAAAGCATAGAGTTGGTAGTTCTAAATCATCTCAGAATACCGACCGACCTTTGTGTTCTTAATTTCCATACCCAAGAAAATAATATAAATAGATCATTGGGTTTCATAACTACACCCGTTGTTACTAGTTAGTGTTCTGTAAAAACAATCTCGCGGGCGATATCGATTTCCCATCTGATTCTGCCGGAACCCCGGAATCTATTGCAGACTTTTAAAAATGGTTAAGGAAACTGGTTACTACGATCTTTTAGGTGTCAGCCCGACTGCCACTGAAGCAGAGATAAAGAAAGCTTATTACATGCAGGCCAGGCAAGTTCATCCTGACAAAAATCTAAGTGATCCTCAGGCCGCAGAAAATTTCCAGGTATTGGGAGAAGCTTACAAAGTTCTCAGTGATCCAGCACAGCGGCAATCATATGACACACATGGAAAAGCAGGTGTATCAATGGAAATAATGATGGATCCAGCAGCAGTCTTTGCTTTGTTTTTTGGAAACGACTTATTTGAAGACTATGTAGGCCAGCTTGCAATGGCTTCAATGTTTGCTGGAGGTGAGCAGACAGATACCAAGAAACTACAAGAGAATATGAAGGGTGTACAAAAGGAAAGAGAGGAAAAACTCGCACAGATTTTGAAAGATCGTCTTAATCAGTATGTGCAAGGTGACAAGTAAGGGTTTCTACAACAAGCTAGATCTGAGGTTCAACAGCTCAACGGTGTAGCTAATGGAAGCAATATGTTGCAGACCATTGGTTACATGTATGAAAGACAAGCAGCGAAGGAACTTGGAAAGAAAGCCATATATTTGGGTTTGCCATTTATAGCTGAATGGTTCATAAGTAAAGGGCATTCTATAAAATCTCAATTCACAGCAGCAACAGGTGCTTTAGCGCTACTAGGGTAGCTGAATGGTTCATAAGTAAAGGGCATTCTATAAAATCTCAATTCACAGCAGCAACAGGTGCTTTAGCGCTACTAGGGTTACTAGAAGATATAAAACAGCTGCGGAGTACACAGGGGGATTGTCGTGAAGGTGATTTGGAAGCATTTTTACAGTCCAAGAAAGAATTGATTGTCAACTCACTTTGGAAAGTAAATGTGGTTGACATTGAAGGCACCCTCTCGCATGTGTGCCACATGGTGTTGCAAGATAAGAGTGCAAAGAAGGAAGAACTTCGAGCTCGTGCCAAAGCTTTGAAGACTCTCGGACAGATTTTCCGAACCACGAAAGTAAAAAGTGAAGTTCGAATTCCAGAAAATGATACTTCTCGTCTGCTGGGTAAGAAAGAATTCAAAAATGAAGCAATCTTTCCCGATACATCACCAAGGAATCATGGCAGCAATACTCCTTTTTGCTGTGAGAGCTGTAGAACTAGATCG
Organism: Pinus albicaulis; assembly: GCA_034641835.2. Classification (NCBI taxonomy): domain Eukaryota; kingdom Viridiplantae; phylum Streptophyta; class Pinopsida; order Pinales; family Pinaceae; genus Pinus; species Pinus albicaulis. Next base: position 280,475,160 of record CM076578.1, on the reverse strand, counting down.
TGGTTCCGTCAATCAATGGATACCGTTTTGCGGTTTTGGAATGGTCTCGCAAGAAAAGTTTGTGGAACCAGATTTAAGTTCATATAGAATGATCTTAATTTTCGCTATTTGTCAGAGGCAAAGTAGATTACTGATGTATATAGAGAAAAGATTTTATGAAAAGACCTCATACACCCTGGTATGTATTCACAAATCTAAAACTAATATAGGGTAAGTAAATATTATTATACGTGTTACTTATCTTTCATATAGTAGAAGGAATCATATTTCTCAGTTTGGAGGTGGTAGATATTTGGGTGTACATTATTCATTTATTTTCAATATTTGCATTTCTATAATAATTTATTATTTTTCTCTATAAACATTGAAATGTCATGAGAAAAATAATTTAATTTCAATTTCCATTTATAGAAAGTAAAATAAAAGTATATTTAATGAAAAAATATAGATGGGGATACTAAAGGAATTGACTCAACACCTAGAGATCCAATCAATGAAGTGGAATGGTTGAGAAGAGATGGTAAAGCCAAAGCCATCATTATCACTCATCTCCTATATACACAGTTGTAAAATGTAGATTTGGAGCGATTATCCAAGGAAATTTAGTATTATGGAATAGACTATTTGAAAGAAAAGAAGTAAATGCAAAGTTTTGTCTAAAACTATAATTATTCAGTTTTAATATGTTATGTAGAACTATAATTAGTCACCTAAACAATATGAAATCTACTCTTACATAGCTAGCAGTGATTTAGGGTATGAACAAATTTCCAAATCCATTCTATTAAATAGTCTTCCATCTAAATACAATACATAGTGTTATTTTGATTCTAATATAATTTCCTTTTCAAGTTTAGAAGACAAGATTGTTACACTCTTATATAAAAAGGGAGATCCATTGCACAAGATGCATATAGTGATAATTAATCTAATATGCTATTCTACTCAAGAAACAATCCTAATAGTTTAACTGAAGGTAATAGGGAGTTAGATGTTAGGTTTTGTGTTACAGCAAAACCAGCAAGATTTAGTAAACTTCCAAACCATTATCATACTTTTTTTTCTAAGCGGTCCTAGGGTAAATCTAAAAGAAATCGTTAATTCACATGATCCATTCCAATGAGGTGGGTGTCAAAATCCAACACTCCCCCTCAAACGCCATGGATTTGATACTATGCTAGGTTTTCTGTTACACCAAACCATGACTGCTTTAATAAAATTCCAAACCATCTTCATACTTTTTTTTATAAATTGTCCCATGGTGGATCTTAAAGTGCAATGTTGTCTTACCAACTAGGCGAGTGAAAATCAAATACTAGAATATTACTATTATTGAAAAATGGATCCACTCTAGCGATCGACTCGAAGAAAAGCTTAAAGGATCAACAAATGTAGATCTTATTGAAAATACAGTAGATGTAGAAAGTGAAAAAAACTCTATTGAAGAATTCACATTTGAAGGGGGTCAACACTTTGAGGATAGGTAGGGATGCAATGAAAAACATAATCCATGATGCTTACGAAGCGTGTTTTCCTTTTCTTCTTCTAGCTGTCTCACTTCCTATGCTTGCGGATGTTCAGTTGTTGGTTGTTGGAATTTGCTCAAATGATATTCTGGAAATTCTAGTTACATAGAGGAAGCAAAAGGATTTGTTTTTAAAGGTATTAACCGTTATTGGCACGGAGAAATAAATGAGTTGAATGCCGGTGGGAGATATTAATATCGCTTAACCACTTTAGCGGGAGAAGCAACTGTATCTAAAAATGGTGGAAGGGTGGTGGAAGGTAAGAATGGCTTAGGTAATGGTAGAGGGGAATAAGTGGTTTGGGGTGGCGTTGGGGTGCGAGGTTACCGGTGTAGTGGTAAATGGTTTCAAGAAGAGGGAGTCCCACAGTTCATTGAAGCTTGACATGTCAATAGAAGCGAGAATGAGGAAACCTCTTCGCGGACACCTCCCCGCCTTCATTAATTGTCGAGAATGTGGGGGGGGTTATCACAATTAATTGGTTGTAGTTGATCTTAGCACATTCCATCATAACCATTGGAATCTGCATATAGAATATATACTTGGCGCCAGGCACATCAAATTTTATTTTTTAATATTTATTTTAAAAAATACATATTTTTCAAATAAAATTATACAACATAGCTAAATTTAAATGTGCGTGCTTATTTTTTTAAATAAAATATTTTCCACTTTTTCTTTCTAATATTCTTTTTCTATTTTTTTTTTCATTTATTTTTCTTATTTTTATTTTTATTTTTCTATTTTTTCTTTTCTAGTATTTTTCCTTTTACAATAAAATGAAATTTTCACGTATTCTAACGTTAAAAATAAGTGAAAACATTAGCTTCATCTAAGAACTGCTACCCCTTGCGGGATGTACCATCTAGAGACTGCTGATGTAGAGAACCTTCATATCTATGTGCCTTCTCCCAAAGCTATGGAGTCTTTGTTATGAAGTCACTCTTATTGTAGAAATTTAAATAAAAACAATAAATATACAATCATGATGCTAAAAATACTCAACACTGGATATAGTTCTTGAGATATTTCCCATTAAGAAATATCCTTGACATCACAAAGCATTCCTTTTTGCTAACAAGTGCCCATAGTCCTAGAAAAAATATTTTCATTTCCTTTTCATGGGAGAATCTATATTTCGTCCCTCTAGTACATTTTCTTTATATATATATTTATATATATATATATTTTAAATTTATTTATCTTTTGGAGAGGAGAGTATTCATTTGTATTCAACTCTACTATCTTTTCTCTTTATATTTTTTTCTATTTTTTTAATTTATTTATCTTTTGGAGAGGAGAGTATTCATTTGTATTTAACTCAAATGATAGAGGGATGGTAACATGTAGAAGCCACAAATATGGCATTAGATGTTTCAGAGTAATATTAGCTAATTTTAGGTAATTTATGCAAATTTTGAATATTGTTGTGAGTATTCTTTCGAATGTGAGGGATACTTTTGAATACTAAATGAAAAATGGGATAAGGTTACTTATGTAAGAAAATTAGAAAGTAAGAAAAAATTTCTTATACTTGATAATTACTTGTGAGGTTCCTATGATCTTATTTAAATTTTATGTTCTTCTCTTAACTTATTTCATCAAGAAATTACCAAAACAATAGCAAAAGGACCAAGGACACTAGATATAGGCAGACAACCAGGGAGGAACCCCACCCTAGGGGAAATCCGAGTAAACAACTCATCTTTCAATAGTTATTTTTGAGATAATCCAAGCCCTTGACTTAGAAATAAAATTCCTCCACACCAAGTTAGCCTTTTCTTTCTTTTGCAGATGATCACTTTCCATAACTATCTTCAATTTAGATGTAGTGACAGTAGCAAAAACACTTCGATGCAGTAGTATTCTAGACCTAGTAAATTCGATCTCAATGCAACAAATTTGATATTGAAGTAGCAGTTCCACTTGAAGCATGCACAACTGGGAGCAAAAAATTCGTCCTGGTTGCAACAACTTGGACTTGGTAGAAATTGGCAGCAACTAGAAGCAACAAGTTCGATGATATAGTAGAGACTTTGATCTCCCTAGAAAACCCACACGTGTGAGAGATAGATGGCCCAAAACTTCAATATTGACATTCTCTTCCTTATCCAAATTCACACTTATTTATCCCTCTTTTCCTACTTCCCACTTATTTTAGCCTTCTTATGGATATTGAAATTGTGTGCAAGTGAGAGAGTGTGAACCAAATGAATTTGAACTGCTTCAATATATAGGCTTCAGGTGAGGTCGAATTGCCTATTTTGAAGTTGACTTGATATTCTTGAGGTTGACTTGGGGTGCAGGTGAAATAATTCAGTTTTGACTAAAAAATAATCATTTTGCAATTTTTAAAAGCCCAAGAAGCGTCTTTTTAAATGTAGAATGAATCTAATGACTCAGTATAAATCCTAGAAGTCCTCAATGGAGACTTTGACCTAAAACATGATAACCCAAGCATGAAACCAATGCTTTAATAAGTCATAATAATAATAATAATAATAATTTATTTTCAATCTTTTTCAAAAGTACATTTCATTATGACTCAAATACAATGATGAAGACCGAACCTAGTTACATTTTTCAACACTCCCTCTTAACTAGGGAGGTATTCATAACAAGTACAAGGAAGATCTAAATCTATATGAAATATGAAGAGTTTAGGAACCACAATGCCATGGAATAGATTCCTAATTGGGGTAATCTATCCAAGGTCCTTCAACAATTTAGGCACTCACGGTGCCATAGACTATATTTCTCTCTAGGTACCATCAGGCCTACTTGCTAACCATCAACCCAACGATCCAGGTGCGTATATGAGGTCAGAGCTCTATGACGAACGACACCCTCCCTACTTCAAGATCCAGACATCAACATATATATTTCCTCCTAGAAAATATGTATCACATAGAAAGCCTCAACACTCCCGATTATTCCAATAAGTAGCAACTCCTCCCCAATCAAGTAGATCAGAAACAACAAATATCTCCCAATCAAAATGATTGATAAAAATTGGTATCAAACCTCCAACATATTTACATGTACAAACAAAACCCAAATGAGTAATAAACTTTCAAATGTACATAATAAAATAAAAGCTCTCGGTTCTTAGAGACAACTAGATGTTTCTTCTCACTTTATCATAGTAAGGCTTAGAAACTTTCAAATGAATATTGACACAAGATTCCTAAACCATTTAGCTTTATTTCCTACTTCACATGCATCAACATTTTATTCAGCCAAATAATATTTTCCTTGTTTTAGCATCACCGAAGAATTCATTCTCCAATTTATTCTTTGAGGTTATTCATCATGACTATAATGAATTGTCCCTCTTAACTTGGGAGATATAACTTTTCATTTATCCTAGCTCCCTATTAACTTAGGGAGATCAACTTCTTATCGATGTAGAATATTTCATTGCTTCCATCCTTCTCATCAAAGTAACGTTGATCAACATTCATATATATTTCTTCATCATGCTTATCATATCAAATTTGCTTATGAACATCTTCACCATCTTGAAGATTATGTACTTGCACAACTTATATAGAAAGTACAACCGAATATGTAGAAGCATGAAGTCAACCATAACAAAATCATAATTTAGAATTTATAGACATAATCAACAAAAGGATTTACTTCAATACTTTAGCTTTTTTCTTAGGTTTTGTTAAAAACCCTAAATCACATGAACGACTCAATCAAGATATCAATGTCATTATATATAGAGACACAATATTTCCTTCAAAGATAAACATACTCTTCTATATTTCAAACACTCAAAGTAACATGTACAATTAAACAATGCATCTAACAACTTCTAAGATTCATATGTTAGATTTCCTATTATGATTTCCTACAAACCCTAGATTCCATACATGAGCTTCAACAATCAAATCCAATCACAACTCAATCAATAATATGACTAGCTTCTACTAGGGTTTGATGTAAACCCTATATTTTCATCTGCTAATTTTCAACAATCAAACTGATCAACATACAATTTCAGGTTTTCTCAACCTTTCATAAATCCTATATTTTCATATTAGATAATTTATCTTATACTACGGTTTAGTCACAAAAACCTGAAATTCACAAACACTATAATCATAGAATATCAAACTTCAACTAAGTTTTGTTTCCAAACCCTAGGACTTATGACCATTAACAATTATATCAACACATTATGCACATGCATATGATAACAACATATGTCAGTCAAACCCAATGACACAAACACATTCAGACATCTAAAATATTTAATTATATGGAAAAACACATGCCTAGGGTTTAATTCCTAAGACACTATCTAAAATAAGGGTCTTGCTCATAAACCCTACCAAACCCTAAAGATATCAAGTTTCAATAGATGACCCTAATTTACCATTACTTCAAAGGTTTGGGATCATCATTCAACTCTAACAAGTTAGGGTTTTCATAACCATAGAAAAATGCCATGATATCATCAAATCATCAAACATTTTCTTTGGACTTTATCAATAACCCTAAGTAGGCTATGGGATCACATATTATCATCAACATACCCTTAGGTTAGGATTTTACAGAGAACCCCTTTTATGGTTTCACAAGAATAATAAAATATATGAGCATATATTTATCTAACAATGAATCTCCCAATCAAGAATATTTATGATTCAAGAGAGCTAGACACAATAATGTTATTAATGTGCAATGGATTATCAAAGATAATGAACATACCTTTATCATGACAACAAATCTTATTTTCTAAGGCATACCTTTGGTTCTCAACAGACCTTGTAATTCCAATGCTTTGTCTTGTAAGGCCTTTCTTCTGTAATTCTTGAGCATTCAACAAACCTTTTCCTATATAAGGAAATACAAACATAAATATGATTTTATATAGAAAAACTCAGATAGGTAAAGGAAACAAAAAATCGAAAGTAAGATATATATCTTTGGAAGTTGGTGAGGGATCCTTCCAAATTCGAGGGATACTTATAACCCTTTAAAAACAATTCAAAAACGTCTTTCTGAAAACATTTTAAACATACAAATACTAAAAATAAAAAGTATAAAATGAAATAACTAAATCTTAGATCAAACGACATAGTAGTGTAAGTCCCTTATATCTGATTCTTCAGATTTATTTTTCCTTGGAGATCCTTGTTTAGGGACATTAGCTTGGTCCTTGTTCCTTTTCTTATTCTTTGCATTTTCAGGGCAATCACTCTTATAGTGACCAATTTTATGACATTGGTAGCATTCTATTTTGAAAATATATACCTTTCTTCTTAGTCCTCATGACTTCTTAAAGTTTCCTTTCTTGCGATGAACGTTGTAGGCATTCAAAATTTTGTCTTATTCATTGTTGGATACTAATGTGATTCTCATGTCTTCTAGACTGCAAGAATTGCAGAATTCTTCAAATGAAGGAGTCTCTTTATAGTTGTTGATTCCTGAATCAAAATCACTCCAAGTAGGTAGCAATCCCAATAATGCAATAATAATTAGCTCTTTGTTTGGTACAGTCTCATCTATGGCTAGAAGGTCATCTCTAATTCTAGACATCATTACAAATAAGGAAGCCAAAATTTCATTTTTAGTCTTTTTGTGGTCCTTAGTTCATTATTGAGACTTTATACTTGACCAATGTTCTTGATAGTTAATAATTTTGATAAGACCTCATACATTTCTTTAGTAGATTCTATGTTGGAAATGTGTGCGACAAGATTTTACTTCATAACTTCTACCATTAGTGTCAGCCAATATTTATGATTCTATAAACTTTAATTGATCTGCATCACTAGATTCTCAAACAGGTTTATTCACTTTTACTTCAATGAAATCTAAGACTTTGTTCTTTTCAAGATTGTAATCTTGTTATGATAAGGTCTCCTTTTATGATCTCTTGACCAACTTTTTGAGATTCCTTTCTTTCAATCGATCCTTAAAAACTACCTTTTTCCTCCTCCATTACCAAATATCTAAAACCATCTTAGAAAATTAGAAAGGAAGAGATATTTTCTTATACTTGATAATTAATTATGAGGTTATTGTGATATTATTTAACTTTTATGGCCTTCTCTTATAGTTCATAAAGAAATTTCCAAAACAATAGCACAAGGATCAAGGACACTAGTTATAGGTGAACAACCACGGAAAAACATCACTCTAGAGGAAAACCCATTCAATGAATATTCCTTCAACTTTTTTCTTGAGATAATCCAAGTCCCTTGATTTAGACATAGACTCCCTCGAGACCAAGTCATTCGTTTCCTTTTTTTTTTGCAGATGATCACCTTCCATAATTATCTTCGATTTAGATTCAGCAGTAGCAATAGTAATATTTTGATGAAATAGTATTATAGACCTAATAAATTTGATCTCCATGCAACAAATTTGATCTTGAAGAAACACTTCCAATTGAAACAATAAATTTGACCTGGAAGCAACAACTTTGACCTCGCAGCAATAACTTTGACCTAGCAGCAATGTCTTCGACTTGGCATCAACTGACACCAATGGGTTCGATATAGTTGTAGGGACTTCGATCTCCCTATAAAACCCACAGGTGTGAGAGATAGATCACTTAAAACTTCAAACTTGACCTTTTCTTCCGTATTCCCCAACTTCACACTTCTTTGAGGCTTTTTTTCCTACTTCGCACTTCTTTTATCCTTTTTCTAGATATCGAGCTTATATGCAAGTGAGAGAGTGTGAACCAAATGAATTCAAACTGCTTGAATATATAGGCTTCGAGGTCGAATTGCCGAGGTTTACGCCTACGTGATCTCCTTGAAGCTGACTCGGTGTGGAGGTGACATAATTCATTTTTTAGTAAAACATAATCCTTTTTACATAACTCAAAACCTAAGAATGGTCTTATTAAATACACAATGACTCTAATGATTCACTATAAATCCTAGAAGTCCTCAATGGGAACTTTGACCTAAAACATGATGACCCAAGAATGAAAGTCGTGCTTTAATAAGTCATAATAATATTAATAAAATATTATTTTCAATCTTTCGAATAATTGCATTTCACTGACTCAAATACAATTATAAAAAATAAACCTAGTTACAATTTTGAACAGCTTATCTATATGAGGAAACCCAGAAGAGTTGCCTTATTTTCTCTCTGAAACGTATACATATTATGATGACATGAGATCACTCACCATACGATGGTTATAACACATTGTTAAGGACTCCAATTAATCAACCTTATGTTGATGCATCGACAATTGCTAAAATATAAGTAGTTATTTAATGGGAATTTCAGCAATAAACAATGTATATATATATATATATATATATATATATATATATATATATATATATATATATATATAATAAAAATATGGTAAAAAAGAAAATTTAAGTGAATGAAATTAAAGTTTTTTTCTTAAATCAATTTACATTTAAAGTAAATAGACATATTATAAAAATATAGTAAAATTTAAAATTAAGTGAATGAAATTAAAACATTGTTTCAAATCAAATTACCATAAAAAAAATAAAAATGCTATAAAAATATTATAAATAGGAATGTATGAATGTTAAAATATAAAAAATATATGAATGAAAAAAAAAACAAACAAACAAAATGGATTTAATCTTTTACTAGCTCACATCTTATTTTGAAAACATAAATGAAAAATGCACTATCTTACTCATACCATAACCTAAAATGTTTCAACAAATTTCATGTGATATAACGAGTTAATTACCTTATTATCAATTACTCTATCTTGTTATTGTGTAAGTGTGTGGAGCCGAGCCATCAAACAGTGGTTGGTGGAAAGATTAAAAAGCATATGAAATCTTGTTATTGTGTAAGTGTGTGGAGCTGAGCCATCAAAGAGTGGTTGGTGGAAAGAATTAAAAAGCATATGAAATTTGTTTAAAGCATAATTTATTTCTTATCATTTTAGAAAATAAATATTTTGATAATGGTATAATATTGAAAATGAATGCAAAAGTAAGTGACCCACTATTTTTAAGATCATATTATTATTTATTTTATTATGGCTTTCTTGTAGATTTGAAATTTATTTATATATTTCATGCTCTAGTTTTTTACCATTAGTATATATTGAAAAACATGATCTGTGATTTAAAAAAAATTACATGGTAATATTTTTGTTATTTATTTTATTATGGATGATAATAGGATGTCTTTATTTTTGTTTGTTCTTATAGATTTGAAATTTATTTATACATTTAATGTTCTATTTATCTACCATTAGTATCGCTTGAAAAACATCGATGAATGATCTATCGTCGTTCACATCAATCTCAATAAAAGAAAAATAATCATAAAAGATAGGTTGATTGCGATCAAACTTTGTTTTATTATACATTCAAGAAATTTTGATTTCGAAGCATTTTCAAAGTTTGGTGTACGGAATGGATTATTACTCTCAATATAGGTCTGATATTGTACTATAAATAAACATTATCATTAAAAAAAATGATTCTGAAAATAATTTTTCTAAACCATAAAACTTTAGGAATTCATTTCTTCGTTTTTGTGAGCGAGTATAGTTGATTTAGTGAGGAGTATAGTTTAGAAATCAAATATTTTCCATCCTCTCCTATTTGTTCATGACTCTAAAAATTATATTTGCTCTCTTTTCCTGAATATCAAGAAAATCTATAGCCACCTAAATTGATTCTTTGTTAAATACTGTTTTGGAACCATCTCTTAAAATACGGAACCCATTATTTTGATTAAAATAAAAATGTAAAACATGAAAGACACGAAGACTGGCATGTCCTGTCTCTATGAGCAAAAATATGTCTTCGTGCTTGGGGATGACTAGAATTTCATTGTATAAATTTACATCATAAAATCAAAAAATAACTTCATCTAAATTGGCGGCCCTTGTAATTTCTACATTGTATTCTTCTATAATATTGTGCAGAGTAGTGTTTGTCACGTCATAAACATCATCAAGGGCCAAGAAATTTCCTTTTAGTGATTGTTCCTCCTCGAATGGTAGTTATAATGAATCAATCAAAAAAATGTAAGCTATAGTAAAAAATAAATAAATTTTTGGAACATTCTTCTTACTGGGAGTGAAAAACATCTTCTTTAAAGATAGAGAGAAGGTGTTCGAAATATTCGATGATTTCTAGATTAACGGATCTATTATTTAAAGAAAACTATATATATTTTGTAGTTATGTGTTTTTAAATAAATAAATAAAAATTGGTTATATTTTTTCTATTTTTTATTTAATTTCTTTGGAGAGAAATTTTTTATTGTATTTATTTTTAATGTAAATTTTTAAAAATAAAATTAAATGATAAATAAGTCATTAAGGAACGATTCAAAAGTTTATTTTCAAGTTTTATCTGTTTTTTAGGAGTGTTTAATTTCATAGTTTTAATAAGGTTATAATCTGAACTCAACCGAAGACGAAGACGTTATTGTGTTATTGATCATTTTCCAATTTGATTGATATTTTGTGTTTGTCTACAATGATATTATTTGTTAACTCCATGGTTTGAAATAAATTTTTATTTTAACCACTCTCTCGAATGAGTATTATCCATAATACCACTTTGATTTAGAAGTAAAAATAAGTACTAATGGCTATTCAAAAAAATAATAACTTTGGAAATTTGTTTTTAAGTTTCTAACATTGTTAAATATTCATGATATATTTATGAAGGTTATAGTCTCTTTTTTTTTCATTAACTATTAACCATGGAAACCTGTTTCAATAAATACCTATAATCATCAGAGCTGGTCTAAGCTCCACAAATGAAGAAATTTTCTTTTGAATATGTCGGTTTCAAAATTCTCCAGTTATCCAAATTAGAAAGAGGAAAGTAAAGTGATTACTAAAATTCTTATATGTCATTGCTATAGTGGTCTCGACGTCATGACAAATAGACCTCATACACCTTAGATTGCATTCACAAATTTAAAATTCACATTATATGAGTTACTTATTTTTCATTCAGAAGGAATTACTTTTCTCAGTTTAGAAGTGGAAGATATTTGGGTTTACATTGTTCACCTATTTTCAATATTTACATTTTCATAATAATTTACTATTATTTTTTATAAACATTGCAATTTTATTAATGAAATATTCTAATTTTAATTTTCACAGATATAAAGTAAATATATATTTGAGTCTACATTGCTCACTTATTCTCAATATTACATTCCTATAATAATTTATTATTTTTTTCCATAAACATTGAAATTCCATTACATAAATACTTTAATTTTAATTTTCACACATATAACATAAATATATATTTGGGTCTAAGTTGTTCACTTATTTTCAATATTTGCATTCCCATAATAATTTATTATTTTTTTCCATAAACACTGAAATGCCATTATAGAAATACTCGAATTTTAATTTCCACACATAGAAAGTAAATATATAAGTGCGTCTAGTGGACAAATCTATATAGGGATATTAAAAGGAAGTGACTCAACACCTAGAGATCCAATTAAGGAAGTGGAAAGCTTGAGAAAAGATGGTAAATCCAAAGCCATCATTAACACTCATCTGGTATATACATAGTTATAAAATCTACATTTGAAGCAATCATCCAAAGAAATTTAGTATTAATTGAATAGATTATTCGAAGCAAAAGTAGTAAATGCAAAGTTTTCTCTAAACCTATAATTATTCAGTTTTAATATGTTATGTAGAATTACCATTTCTAGTCACCTAAACCATATGATATCTACTCTTACATAGCTATTAGACCGAAAGCACCATGAAGAGCAACGAAGGTCCATAGACCACCTAATTGACACCAACGAGTAAAATCTCCTTGTGCTTCGGGACCCCATAATAGCAGCAAAGAATGTGCTAAACTATTAGCAGGAGTAGAAACTGCGGTAGTTAGGAAATTACAACCTTCCAGATAGGAATTGGCCAATCCGTGAGTATACCATGAAGTCACAAAGGTTGTACCCGTGAACCATCCACCTAAGCCAAAATAGGCACAAGGAAAGAGCAATAGACCGGACCAACCCACAAAAACGAAACGGTCTCTGCGTAGCCAGTCATCCACAGTATCAAATAAAGTTTGTTCTTCTTTAGAAGACTTTCCAAGGGTTATAGTCATAGCGATCCTCCTATTTCACTATTTCAACCATTTCCAAGCACCCTATATGATCAAAAGGTATACGATGAATTGGGGACAACTTTTCATCCATCATCCTTTCAAAAAAAAATTGGGTTCCGAAGATTCGTTGTTGGAACAAATATTTGAAACTGGACCGAACCGATTCAATATAGGTAAATGCATGATCGCTCGATCCCAAGTTTTCAGAGTTCCTATATGATCCTCGAATCACCTATTTAATAACATCGATGGAACAATTTCAGGGGAGGGAAGTGCACTTTCTGCCTTCCATTGACCAGATTCTATTCACAATATCTATTCCATTCAATATTTTTTATTCATTCTCGCAATGATTAAGGGTGCGATACATGAACAGAGTTCTAAATCCATTCTATTAAATAGTCTTTTATCTAAATACAGTAGTGTTATTTTGATTCTAAGCTAATTTCCTTTTCAAGTCTAGAAGATATGACTTTCACACTCTCAGATAAAACGGGAGGATTCCAGAGTTACGGTTAATCCACATTGTAGTATCTTTGTAGATTGTTCTTGGCCGGGCATTTTTGCTAAAAAATCTAAGTTTTTTTATTTAAATTGGATGAGCAATGCATTAAACCGTTAAAAAGTTGTAATTTCTAAGCATTTATGATAAAACTAAAGGTTTGATTTCCATTTATAACAGAATTAATCTTTAATTTAATTTGAACAAAGGAAATTAAGAAGATACATAATCGATAAAAATTTAGATTGAACATTTAATTTATCATATACAGTACATGTGTGTAGAAGCTTTCTACAACACAACAATGCATATCCAAGAGGTGACATAAGACAACAATTTAAATATTTAGAGAAATTAACTAATACAATTTGTTTAGTTAATTAATCTCTTTTAATAATTATAACTCTACAGGGGATTTCATGGAGATTGATATTAAAACTCACATAGATGGACAATTTCTTCAGAATGAAAATAGAATCCTTTAATTATATTCGAAAAAATCTTAGAACATTATAATAATTTCATTGATTCATCCGAAGGGTTCAACTTTTTTTTCTTCGAAATACCAAATATTTATAGAGTCTAACTCAAAAATATGGTAAAACAAAATTTATTGAAAACTAAAATATTATCCAAATTGATTTGGATGTCTACAAAATAGCATAAAAATTACTATTTTAAACTAATTTAGACATTTAGCACTCATTTCGAGATTTTTGTTTGATGAATGCTTCTTGAAATTGAATTTTATGTTGGCTGCACCTACTTTCCTGATTTTTTCTCCTAGTCTTTTTATCTTTTGGTCATAATTTTTTAGTGGAATCAATTAGCCACTAGAATCTCGTAGATCTGAGAGTCCCTTTTGGTGATGAGCATTAAGTTTTCTATAGAATTTCTTAAACTACGTTTCTATGTTTTGATATTTGTTCTACAGTTGTGAAATTAAATTCCACTTTGTCAAAACTTTCGTGGTTTCTACGACTGCATGTGTCATGTCTTAAGTACGAATTATTCAAGCTTTTCTTTTCTTTTAGAGTGCAAGAATTTAATTATCCTCGTATCTTCTCTTGGTTTGCTAAAAAACAATTTCAATGGATGTCCATAATTTGGTTATAGATGCATTAATATCAAGATAAAGTTTGTGTAATCGATGATTTATTTTCATAAATTTATAATTTCTTAATTAACTTAAAATTATTCTGTATTTCAACTAAATATGCATTATCAGGTTTAATTTTACTTTCTTGATCCCTCTCAAGATGTACTATGAGCTTTTCAAACTCCACATATTTCAAGGATATATCTCCCATGGCTTTTGATAATTTCTCTGCTGAATTTTGGCCAATGGGCTCTATCTCTGGTATGACCAATGTTGTTATAAATGTCCCTGTTATAGAAGTACCTATTCTAGTGTTAGGTTGCAACTATCTTTCTTTAATTAACTTTTCCATTTATGCTTCCATTTTCTAAATTTGTATGTTTTTCTCAACAATCATCTAAAGCATTTTTAATCTTTTCTTTTCAAATTGATTGACTTCTTCAGCTTGTGGATTTTTAGTGGTTGGCAACTTCAATCATTTCTTCAATGCTTAAATATCATCTTTCCTATTTTTTATTATTTCTTCTGCTACTTTTACATGTTTATGATTAAGTCCTAATTTTAAAACTAAGTATTCACGTTCTTTGATTCTCATATCCTTAGCTAAATAAGAAACATGTTTCTAACTTTAACTGAGAATGAATATTATTTAATGATGCTTGTAGCTTATAAGCTAACATGGAATAAATTTTAAAATATGTATAAATTATCTCCCCGGCTTTCTTATGTAGATCAATTTGATCGATAGGATGAATATGCTTAGTGTAAAAGGAAAACAAGGAATTTTTATAGCCTTCAATATTTTTAGGCACTGTGACCTTTGGTTCTAAAAATTCCAATTGAAATTGTCCCTTCTCACTGTGTAGTGCTGAAAGTAGCCTCGCTTGCGTTGTAGAAGTCTCTTTCCGAAATTATGCATATGTAGAGTGTTTTGTGCTTCATTTTTCTTGTTCATTTCTAGAAATTTTGAAATTATATTTTGTTTCTTTGAATAAGGGGAAGAAGGATGAGGATAATCTATTATGGTTTCTCTAATTTGTGGTAATGAAAATGGTGACTCTCCTGTAAGAACAATTATAGAAGGGCCTTTGGAAGTTTGAACTTTTGAGGATTCTTCTTCCTCATTTGTTGTCATATTCCTTCTTTTAATTACCTTCAAAGTTGTTTGCTGAAAATATGATCATGATGGTGATTGAGTTTCCCTGTGCCTTTTCAATTATTTCTCTATAGTATTTCGAGTCTCTAACACTATCTGACTAGATATTATTTCCTCAACTTACTGTAAAGCTTGTTCCTCCCAATCTTCTGTAGTGGAAATTTTTTCAAACTCTGGATTAGATAATGAAAAAAAGGTGTTGATTTTTGTGGAACTCTAAGTGATGATATAATTCCTAGTGGGTCATAAGACCAACTGAAACTGAATTTGAAGTTCATATGTTTCAATAAATTATCCACATCTCTTTATGTAGCTCTTGTGTTGTCTATGAATGCACCAACCTATGCTTTCAATTTGAATTGATATTTTTGTTTTCTATAAATAAAATTAACATCATATACATTCATCATTTGTCTAATATAATCAACAGGAAAAAAATATCATTGGGAGGAAGGTAGGCAATTTTTGCGGTTGAATTTCACACCCATAAATCCTAATTTCTGTAAAATTATGGTATAAAAACCAATCTCCAACCTTTGACTGTTCACTAAGATGTAAAATTATTTTAATTTCAGGAGAAATTCTTTGTACAACATCACTTTTTAATAAAAAAATGCTACATACACGAATTAATTGACAAAATCACTAAAGGAAAACTCTTCAAAAAAATTTCTCACTAGTGAAGTGTAATGAATAACTAACTTTGGGTTGACTGTAATATCCAACATTTGCAAAGGAAATTTAAATCTCTCTGACTGATGGTATATAAAAATATAAACCATAATTGATTGATTATGGAAGGAACCTAATAGAAAAGAAACTAGGGAAATCACTTACCTAGACATCTCAGGGAACATGGAAAGAGAATAGGGAGGATCAGTAGAAAATTGACTCAGGGATAACAATATATAAGGTTTCATTGTTTTGAGCAATGATTGATCTTTGAATTGGGATATAATGAGATTTGCACAAGACAATTAAATATGGAAAATGATAGGTTTGAGGGAAGACAAATTGGGGTAAGAGGGGTTCCCAAAATGAGAATTCATCACTAGCATTTAGGTATTTTTGGAAGGTCCAATTGTGCAGTTCATAGGGGTCGAACTCGCAATTAGCATATACAATTTTGAATTGAGTGTCAACTAAATGTAACTCATCTAAATTAATTAAGAAGGGAGTATGGGATTGTCTACAACATTGGATTTCCCTTTATGTGAGTCCATTAAAGAAAATAATGGATCGGTAAAACAATTACCCAAAAATATAATGACCCTAAGATGGTGAATTATTGGCGTTAACTCTCAGATCCAAATTGGGAGCCTTGATTGTAAACCAAATACAAAAAAGAGGGCTATTTGCAAAGGGATAGCCTTTTAATCAACTACTAATAAAATTCGAAATTGGCTAACGGGTGAAAATGGCATGGGAAAGTTTTTTTTTTTAACACTAGCGAGGGAGAATTAAATGCATGAGGTGGTGATCTGATAATTTAACAGAAGTATGACTATGGTCAAATATGATGGATGTTTAATGGTAGGTGAAATTAGCGAAATTAGCAGAAGAAAGAGTGGAGGAATAAATGTGATGGAGTGGCGGTTTGTGGAGGGGGGTTAAGAATGGTTTATAGTTTTCGACAAGGGTACCACAATGGATGTGGAGCTACCAGATATCCAACAACAGGATGTGGAAATGATAGAAATAGCTAAAATCACACAATTATAGAAACACAATCATATATTATGCACAAATGGTGTATGTGAAAACACACTCACACACACTAATTACATTCATATTACTCTATTAAATAGAGTTTCTCAGATCCAAATTATTCCTAATTTAGAGAGAGAGGTTGAGAGAATTTCTCAACCATCACAAACCAACTTCTCAAATATGGAATGTAAGCATTAACTCCAACATCCCCCCTTAATGATTACATTACATGAATTTATTGAATTCACTCATAAATAACAAAATAATCAAGTTTATCATTAGATGCTCCATCAAGTTGCCTCATAACCCTCGGAAAGGTGTAGTTGGCAACTTGAATTCCCGAGTTCGCTTCCTCAACTCCCGAATCAAGGACCTCCCGAAGTCAATTACTGAACAACATCCCAATCTGTCGCATAACCTCATTAGGAAACCACTTCCATGTCTACCACTAATGAGGGATCCTTCCCTAGATCCGCAACTACCATACTATCTAGAAAACCATCCATATCGAGCCTTACTGCCACTCGATATTTTAAATACTGGTTCAAACACATAGCTGAACTACTAGTCATTTTATGGACGAGCTCCCATCTACCAAGATACATAGGTGCAAACCGCTATATTCGCTAGTTATATGGAAGAGCCATCTAAATACAAAATGTATCTAGGTTCAACTATTACATCATCATCTTCATAACCTGATTTTAAAATATTCATCCTTCACTTAATTTTAAAAAAAGACACACAATTTATAATACTAGTGATATTGTAGCACTCTATGGAATTCTCAGGCGGACCCAAAATGGCATACATACGCCGTGCAAATGTGGCAAGAGCATGCTCCGATCCATCCTCCAATACAGGAACTTCAATAGACCTCTCTAGAATAGGAATTTCCGGCTCATATGGACCTAAACTGCAATGAATTGCAGCCAAAATATGCAAACTCATCACTGGGATGTAGCCTCGTCGTTCTCCTCACAACAACGTTCCACGGCTTTCCAAGAACCTAGATCACACCTCGTGTAAGACAAAACCGCTAAACATTGGTGCATCACACTTTTGAACTGCAGAACATTGGTGGGCGAGCGCTCTTTTGAACGGCACAATCGTAGAACCCTCAATTTTTTTTGCAGTTTCTCTAGATAACGTTTGAATGTGTCTCGACATTAACATTTATGCAGCTATATATCCAATATTACATAGCTGAAATAAATACTTCTATAATCTCTTTGACCAAGCACCGCGGCCCTACTTTTGTTTAGCTGTCAGAATCGGGTTTGCATTCGCCTTGCAGACCTCAGAATTGCGAGTGTCATTCTTGAGATAGAACGCTGCTTGGCATCGCTGTGGAAGTACCGGATGTATGATCAGATCCATCTGCATATAGACAAGAAATTCTGTGAGCTTCCTTTCATGCCGTTTCTGGATGAATACCCTATGTTTGTTTCCAAGGACCAATGTATTGACTACTTGGAAGAATACGCTAAAAGATTCAATATTCACACATGGTTCTGCCAGTTCGTGGAGGCTGCGAGCTTCTCTAAATAGACGGGAAAAAACCCCGTGTGAGAACGCTTAATCCTCCATTTGAAAAAATCATCACAAATCGATCCTCATCCACATATGTTGCAAACCGTCAGAATTTAACATAAGAAATCAATTTGCACGAAGGACTTAGACTCACAATACACAGCCCTCTGATCTGTGATCTTGTGCTCCGATACCATGATAGAAATAGCTAAAACAACACAATTATAGAAACACAATCATATATTATGCACAAATGGTGTATGTGAAAACACACTCACACACACCAATTACATTCATATTACTCTATTAAATAGAGTTTCTAAGATCCAACTTATTCCTAATTTAGAGAGAGAGGTTGAGAGAATTTCTCAACCATCACAAACCAACTTCTCAAATATGGAATGTAAGCATTAACTCCAACATTTGCGGATCCCCGGGTTAAAAATCGACAACACTGGGGTCCTACAATTGATTGGGGGTTGTTGATATGGGCAGACTAGATCACATCCGTAAAAAAGTAATCAAGGTTTAAATGTTATCGGTCAAATCAATCTGAAAATTTATTACAAATAAATAAATAATCCTCTTTTAATTAAAATTTTAAGGATTAAAAAAACAACATAGTAAAATAAAAATAAAAGAAATGTGGCATTTAGATGTGCGCACAATTATCAGGGATGTATTTTGTTCCTTTATTTTATTTTTATATTTCATTATTTTTATCCATTTTTTCTTATTTCTTTTTCTTTTTCTCTTTTCTTTTCATTCTTTTTTATTTTTCTCTAATTTTTATTTTATCTATTTTTCTATCTTTTATTTTTGTGAATAAAGGAAAAACAAATTCTAAAATATTACAAGGGGAAAATGTAGCTACAACGCACTAAGGTGAGTGTGAAAATCCAACACTCCCCTTCATACATTTTTTTCAAGTTGTCTCAAGGTGGATCCCAGAGTGGCGTTTTTTCCACAAGATCGATTCCCGACAAGGTGAGTGTGAAAATCCAATAATAGAATATTACTACTATTGAAAAATGGAACATATAGAAGTTTGTTGCAAAATCCGCTCTAGCAAACTTCTCAAAGAAAATCTTAAAGAATCTGCAATTATAGATCTTATCGAGAATATAGTAGATGCAGAAAGTGAAGAAAAATTTATTAAAGAATTCACATTTCTAAGGGGATCAACAGTTTGAGGATAGGTATGGATGCATTGAAAGAAATATAATCCATGATGGTTATGAATTAAAGAAACTATATATTATTGGCGTTATGAGATATTCATGTGGAGATTTTTGTTCAATATTCCAATGGATATTTGAGACATGGAAATTCATTATCATACCTTTAAAATGATTACAAGGCATTTTAAGTGTTAATGATGTCCAACGGATAGGAGAATGTACATTTCAATGAAATAGGGAGTAGCTTGAAGGAGTCTTACTAGTCTAAGTAATGTTTCGAAGGACCAATATTTTCAAAGATAAAGCCTTTAAACAATATCACTTCCTATTTTTATTTGCGTCAATGTGTGTTTTTATATTTATTTATGTGAATATTGTTTTTAATAGAGTAAGTCTTTAGAGAGTGTTTTATATCATATTAAGTATTAATTATGCAATAATATCCATTTATTATGCATTAAGTTGTTATTAATGATCATATATATAATCGATCAACCACTTTTCCTTTTTCTTTTCAATAAATAATACTAAGATCTAATAACCATTTTCAATATATATAAAACAAGAGAATGCCATTAATATATATATATATAAAAATTCCATTGCAATGATGAATTGCATTAACATTTAATACACTTTTCAAATTACTCTTTTTGTTTACTCTGCATCATGAAAGAATGTCCCTTTATCACTTTCACTACATTAATTATTTTTAAGAATAATAAACTTCACCTCTATTCTAATATTTCTCAAATACCAATTGTTTGTTCAAATATGTGAATTCTACTTTCCCTAGCCATGCTTGAATATATGTTATTGGATGGTAGATTTTTCTATTTTTTTTAATTCAACTCATATCACTCCAAATTTTGATTAATGTATGGATGATATTCTCAAATACCAATCGTTTGTTCAAATATGTGAATTCTAGTGTCCCCAGCCATGCTTGAATATATGTTATTGGATGGTATAATTTTCTATTCCTTTTAAATTTCACTCATATCATTCCAAATTTTGATAAATGTACCAATGGAATTTTTATTAAAGAAATATTTTTGTAATGTAAGATTGAAGAACTCTATTAGAAAATAAATCCTTCAATAAAAGATAGAATTTTTGTTTATTGTCTCCCATAGTTCAAACAATAGAACCTTTCTTTATTCAATATTAAAATAAATAGTATTCATACTTCTAATAATAGTTCCTAATATCATTTACCCATTAAGAGTTTCACAAGTGTATCTAGTGTATTACCTATAACAATCAGTTGAAAATAATTAATATTATTTTTATATTAATGGAGAAATGGTTACATTGGTGTAACATACCTCCTTAGTTTAGGATTCATTGCTAATTAGAGTATATAAATTTTAGTAAGAATATATAAAGCTAAATGATTTCATCTATAGAAACTCAATTATCCTCTTTAAAATATGGTCTAAAAATGAGCGACCCCTTCCAAAGAAATGTTAGCGAAATTTTCAAGTGGGGAGTCACCTTCTCTATCAATTTTCTAGATTTAGTACATGTTTTTATAATATTTTGTAGTATGACATGGGAATTTTTTATTTTCATTCATTGCCTCAAGCCACATAACCTTATATTTTAGGTTCCATTGCTTTCTTTTGAGTATAAATATGTTTTTTTTTAGACTTGATAGAGCTCATATTTTCAAGTAGTCGTCAAATCTACAAATCCATCCAAATGGATTCTATTATTTAAGGATTAGTATGCCTCTCGAAGGAGTCTATCCTCCTTTTCATATTTCTCCTTGGATCATGGGATCACCATTGACTTATCCTTTTTCAAATTTTAATGTAAATAAATGGCTACAAATTTTCTTAGAGAATTATTGAAGTGAACCTAGACAATCTTCAACATTTGTATGAAATTTCATATTTGAAACATTCATGGTTTAATTTGAAAATGTCGAGAGGATTTCCCTATGTATGATCCACATTAGACAGCTATATTGTGGTAAAATCCCAAACCAATGTAAACACATTCCAAAATATATGGTTTTATTTTGAGAAGTTTTAGGAGGAAAATAATTGATCAAGACATTTATCAATTTGGCTCTTCCTAGTTATTTTGTTTGGTCTAATGAGTTTAAGCTTGGTAGAATATATGTTTAGGTGCCAACTTGTTCTAAGATTCTAGTAAGAAATTAAATACAACTCATCCACTTGGGCTGTTGGTACCGACACCTTAGCAACATAAATAGTTGAATTTAAATCACCACTTAGAACTACTTACCCTTGGCTTATCCATGACATGAATAAGAGGTCGCAAAATTCTAAGCGGTTTATTAGGCCCATAGAAGTTTAGAGAATTAAGTTATTTCCAAATTAATTTGAGATAAGAAAGAGCCCCAACCTTTAGTCAAAATACCTTGAATTAGAGATGGAAAAAACAATATTATTCTATGATATAACTAGCCCTCCTAAATGGCCTAAGGAATCCATGAAACTATAGCCTTAACCTTTAGAAATTTTGAGAGGTATTTTACAAATTTGGACCCTCTTGTCATGCCTCTGTCATGAGTTCTTGCAGAAAAATACAAAGCAATTATGAGTATCTATTATCCTCTTAAAGGAAAATTTCTTAGATGGATTGGCCAAACTTGTGTAGTTAATGGTTAAGAAAATAATTTTGAAACTACCTTTGGGGTATATTCTCTAAGGTACCAAATTAATGCTTGTTTTCTTTGAATTTTCAGTTGCAAGTTAAATTACTTCTAGGTTATGGATAAGGTAATATTTCCTACATCATTAACTTTCCTTAGGGTTTCTCACTTCTAGGTGCTTTAGGCCACATTAAGCACTTTTTTTGGAAGTTCAATTTCCCTTATTATATGCTCTATGAGTCTACTTGGAGATATGATCAGAAGGGGATACTTATTTGGTACTATTTTCAAAGAGGTCATTTAAGAAAATAAAATTGAGGTCAAGAGGAAGGAAATTTATAGAAAAGGATCTGGCTAACCCTTCCAAGGGGATGGGTGATGTAACACCCCTAGGTTATGATTTCTTTCAAAGCTAGACATTTGAACTTTAATCCTAAGGGGAGTGGACCCCAAATGGATAAGTATTTTATGGATGTAATTAAATATTTAATTTTGAAAAAAATGAATAAAATAATTCTGTGCAGATTGACCAAAATGAGAATTATGAGATCACTTGCTAAATCCATGAGGATGGATAAAGGCAAATACTTTCCCCAAAAAAATCTTTCAAAAATCCTTGAAAGAATTTATTTCCAAATTAGATTTTGAGGAAAATCTAGTTTCCCCAATGATGTGGAGACTAGTTGGGAAGAGGTAAAAAGCTGGGAAAAGCAGAAAGAAACTTTAAAAATCCCTAAATAAGGGAAGCCTAGGAAAACAGGGAGAAAAGCATCATGTAATTCTGGACGCAGAATTAGAAACAGGCTTTGGGGAGCAAAAGCTTAAATAAGCTATTCCTGAAAAGATTAGAGGTTGGTCTGGAATGGAAGTGGTCTCAGCTCACGGGTGAGGTCTGGAGATAAAGGGACTCTACGGTTGGGAGGACTGGTCAAGTACCTAAGTGGTATGCTCAGAGTATTCATGAATGATTAAAATTAATTGTTGTTAAGTGTAAAATTTAATTACTGTAGCTGTATACTACTTGCAATGTTTTGATGTGTTGTTATTCCATACATTTACAGAAGAGTTGAGTAATTAAACTCTCTCTAAAATCTGCATGGTTGTAGGAACTAGAAATATGAGGACAAATCAGCTAGAAACTCTAAACCAGTTTCCTGGTTTAAATCTGGAGATTATGTTATCTCATTATTGGTAAAAATCTAACTTTAATTTGTTTCTGTTAAAAATAGAATTAATTCAGTGAATATTAGGGAAACCTACAAAACTTGTGTGTAGGAGGAATTAAATACATACCGGGAAGATCCATAGATTTGCTGAAGTAACTAAGTGAGGTGCAGACATAAAGATGCCAAAATAGCAGTGCCTGGTTATTTATAAAATTCCTTTGACACTAAGGATAGAAAGAAAGAATATATAGAATTGAGTACTATGGATATCTTCAGATAGCAAGGGAACAAAATTAAACAGGTCTGCCAACTTGTAAATACTTATGAACTGAGAGTTATGCATAAAACTATGTGATTACTATCCTTTACCAAGGAATGTTACAACTGCATACTTATTGAGAAATTATATAAAATGCCTGTAAACCACAGCAATGAAAAGGTAGCACTTAATTGTTATAAGATCTATATGATATAATAATGCTATTCTAAACACTAGAGACATTGGAACTGTGATACTATAGAAAAAATTTTATACATATATAGTTGCATAGAATGTTTTTCTTGATATCCGCAACTCGTATAATGGAGTTTCAAACCCATGAATATAAAGAAAGTCTACTGTGGGAGTCAACTAACACACAAAATTATAGAACCTGTAGCAATCAAAATTATTCAGCCACTTCACTACTGTAAACTTGAAGACTCCTTTAATAGACAAACGTATATTCACTAATGCTATTATTGTGAAGAGAAATAGAAAGGAAATATAAAGCCAGTGTACTTATTAATCTCTCGTTCAAGTTCAAGAAAAATTTTACTGGACAAAAAAAATATATAATGAGCAATAATAGAATATAGAAATCTGGACATTAATTGTTATTGATAACAAAACGAATGAGCGATAAATACACATATGCAACTCTGTAAACCAATTATGGAAATTGATTATCATGATCTCATGATAATAATTCAGAACGTAAGTACTTCGGGATTTTCAGTGTCCCAAATAGAAATTTAAATAGTCCCAGTGTCTGGAAAAAGGTATTTACTACAACCGAAACTTCTATGACAATAACAACTTAAATTGTCTGAACAATTTTGTAGAATAACAAGAGAGGGCCTAGTCAAAATTCAACTCAGGATACGTCGATACCAACCTAAAATTTCAGAACGCACCGGTGTCAATTTGAATGAAACACAAATTCACAAAATACCAATTAAGAAAAACCCTCGACGCTATTCGGACCTACCTACAATAGAATGAGGATGTCGTTACCATAAGAAAATAGGAGGATTCTCAGAACATAAAACATGCGAAAGGAATATAAAAAAAAATCAGGTTACCTTGAGAAACGAAAAGGGTTATCACCAAATACGACCTGCAAGAAAAACACATGTGTATTGTAAAAACATTCACCCAAAATGAAACTAAAACTCTAGAATGACTTTACTCAAATAGGTCGATGGCTTACCGTGGAGTGATTGCTCGCTACGAGCCAAGAAAATTTGGTGCATAAAATGGACGACCCCAATCAAGTCACCAAGACGAAACAAGGTAAGCCCTATCAAGAAAAAATTGGATAGTCGTATTAAATATCGTTATCAGTAAACGAAAATATCCTACACAAATAGAGAAATCTCTACGAGAGATTTTGTTCAACAAACAAAATAAAAAATATAATGGCACAAGTCTAGATAGAAAATGAGACCATAGATAAGAAATGGTGGATTTTAAACTTAGCGCTCATATTGTAACCAAGTGTATTAACATAAATAGAAATAGTATAAGCCACAGTAACATAGCGTTGTGCTCAGATTTCCATACCTGTGTTTTGACACAATGGAAAGATGAAGACGCTTGAAGCCTGGGAGAGAACGACTCACTTCTCCAACGTGCAGAGACTCGATACTGAGAGGAGAGCAAAAAAAGGAGGAGCAAAAAGAACAGTCTCAATAATAAGTTAGAGATTTATACAAATGCCTCCAAAACCAAAACATCGAAACCATAATGAGATAGGAGAAATCTACACCGTCCAAGTGGCATAGGATCTATAGTGTGAAGACGGATCGATTCGGTGGGATTGACCATTAAGACGTAGCCATCCAACATTTAATTAGCAATCTCTGTAATCGATCCCACAGTACTTACGCTCATGGTGTGTAGTTTGCACATTTCCAAGGGTAGGCTAGCGTGGCATTCAATTGAAAACATAGATCCCTACAACTGGAGCGTGAATGCAATGAAAACCAACCAAATTCAAACCATGACAAGAGAGAAACCTTGCTTATAAAGATGTGGAGACTTGGCACAAGTTTAATTTCCACAATACATTAAACCGACATTGCTAATGACGTAGTACGAATATCCTGAAGTTAATGTCCCTACCTATACAGAAAATTCACCATAATTAATGTGTACGAGAGATATCCTGGAGGATCTGGGAACATGCACTATACATTTGCATAACCATAAGCCATTCATACCGATGACATAAGTGTTAATGGTATATAGACCAATCGATACATTGAAACAAATCGCAAATTTAACATAGGATTATCGCTCATGGAGCTATACGAATAAATGAACCCAATGATATGTATAATGCCTTGAAAACTGGTTATATTACAATTCTATGCACTTAGAATATCTAAAACATAAGTTGAATTCGAACATGGTGAAACGTTACATAGTGAGGTAAGTAAGGATCATAAAGAAACTCACGAAATGGTCTTGGGATCAAATACAATATATATATATATATATATATATATATATATATATATATATATATATATATATATATATATATATATATATATATATATATATATATATATATCTCATAAGAGAGTATAATGTATGATTGTATTAAGGATTCAATAATATTAGTAAGGTAAATAGTCATAGAGGAGGTCTAACAGAAGTTGAATATGAAAAAAAAAAAACAACTCCAAAAGCAAGGTATAAACATAAAGTTTAAAGACCAGTAAAACATCTCGATACAAGGGTAATAACC
>CM076578.1:280361673-280448451 GCA_034641835.2 Pinus albicaulis | reverse complement strand
GATGGCCCGATATAAAACATGGCATATAAATCGATCGGTTCCATTCTTTAAACAATCGCATGACCAAACAACAAAACTTCGATTAGGTTTGGGAAATCGGATGCGATTGCCCATTCAACTGTGGCATATAATACAATCGGGTTCGGCCTTCAATCGGGGGTCATAACATATCCGCTTCGATTGAGCTTTGCGATTGAGCTCTGCGATTCCATTGAGGTGTCGCCACGTGGTCAAGTGGGATCACTGGCCTCCGGCTCAAACGGGAGGGCGATTTATTTAAGTTTCAATGTAAATTATATATATGTGTTCCTTTTGACGGAACTCTCCATCATCAACAAGACACTTAGATCTTCGGATCATTTATATTGCGATTGCAATTTGCGATTGAATCGCATTGCATCGTGACTTCACATCTGCAAGACATTTGAGTTATAAAACTTATATGAACCATGATTTGTGATTGTGATTAGATCGCATCGCATCTCATCCTCTTCATCAACAAGACATTGTTTTCAAAATAACTTTGGTTGTTTAGGCTTCTAAATCCCGAAATGACCTGCCTTAACTCAACCGTTCCTCCGTAAAGCTAATCTCCTCTCGTTCTTCCGCAGAGTCAAAAAACGGCTCGCCCATCACCGAGTTAATTTTTCCGCAATCCGTGGTCGCGGCCCATCGTGAGTAAATTCATCTTCATTCTTCTTTCTCAATGCAAGAGGCCGTGCACTCAAAATTCTCGTTGCCTCTATGTACTGCTTTCCCGCCCGTGGGGCTACCTATTGTGTGACTTTAATATTTCAACACTTTTAAGAAAAACTTTTACAAGATTCCAAATTCCATACCGGTAAAAAGCCCAATTCTATCACCAATTCTGTTAAATACCGTAAATTTGTAATGAAAATATTGTTTCGATTGTTTTAAATTATTGGTGAATCAAGGCAATGGCTATTTAAAACTTATCGAAGGTCCAAGTTTTCGATTTAATTGTTATTTCTTTGCATTGCATTTATCACATATGTCGTATGTACTTTATCCGTGTCCGACTGCAAACCTAATGTTTAATGGTAATTTGAGTTCTCTTCAAATAATTTTTCCTCTGCTCAATTATGCTCTTAAATGAATGTCAGCGGGAAACCAGTCAATTGATTCCATGTTGTACTAGTTGTGCCTGAATAATTACTTATCCAACTCTCACCACAAACCTGATGTGTAATGGTAATTTCAGTTTTCTTCAAATTATTTTTCCTCTACTCAATTATGTTGTTAAATGAATTTTGACAGGTAACCAGTCAATTGATTCCATGTTGAACTAGGAGCGCCGGAATAAGTCATAGCCAACTTTGACATATCATTTTTATGACGTAATCTAAAAAAATCCACATAACAATATGGAAATTTCGCTAATTAAAGTATAAAAAATTTATGGGCCAACCTGAAAAGGAGGGGGTGAATCGGTCCCAAGCACGCTGTTCAGGATGGAGGACGAAGATAATGTGCACCTATTTTACCAATGTCACTTAAGCAAAGAGGTTCTCGAAATGGATTTGTAATTATTTTAAGATGCATCTTACATCGGAAAATTCCATTTCGTCCGTCACATGGTGGCAAAAAAAAGGAATTTTTTAGAAATAGCCCGACACTTTTCCACTCTTACATTTCGTGTGGGAAGAAATAAGTGGATTTTTTTGAGGATGTGCCATGTGTGAGCCGGTGGGGACTACTCATGCATATTCTACAAACATTTGGGAAAATCTCGAGAATTCCATCCAAGTCCGATTAAGTATTTATCGGTGCCCATGAGGCCCGTGGAGATGCAATATCCAACGCAAGTTTCTTCGATTGGTGGTTCGCAATAGTCCCACCGTATGTGGTGCATGGTTGTTGTTGTCTCCATCCTGTCACTATAAAATCCACTGGCACGGGGTTCGGGGTCTAACACAAGAGCAGAAGTACTGCCATGTTGGGGTCTATTGTGGTTCGTGGCACAACTTTGTGTTGACGATTTATGGTTGTTTGGGGATTCTAAAGTACTCATTGACCATCTGAAGAAGGGAACTTTCTACATCCAAGGTAACTAGTGACGTGCTTGGAGTGTATTCAAGCTATAAAGAAAACTTTTTCCACTATACACTTCAATCACATTTTCCGAGAGAAAAAATCCCCATGGTCGACACACTATCAAAAGAAGGTTTGAGAGGTGATTTCAGCACTATGCATTATTTGTTTCATCGTTTCTCATGGTGTAGGAGCCTTTGGAACAAAACTTCTCTTAAAATTTTGACTTTCCCTGCTCTTAGTATTTAATGGTATCACATTTCGGATCCCTCGTAAATTTCTTCTCGCCGCATTTGGGACAAAAAAACATATCGATCCTTCGTGTTTTCAGCTGTGATGGACGCGGCGATATTTTTTTGTTAGAGATAGAAGTGGGACTTTCAATTGATCCGTGACGTGTTTTTTGATATTTTTGATAATCGCCGGCCTACTTTTTTTGGATGCTTATAAATAACATCCGTATGTAATTTGTTGACAAAATGATGTATTTTCAAGAAAACCTGAAACTACTAGAGGAAAGAAGAATTGATAGATCATCCTATGCTTTTAACAATAGATCATATTTATGATGTATATCGGAAATTTGCAGACAAATTTGGACTAGTACAATATATAAACTTATTTTTTTTGACTCGAAAAAAAAGATTTTTTGAAAATGTAGATTATAGTAGTTAAATTTTAATATTTTGAGTTGGGTTTTTGATGGTGCATAATCAATTTCCACCATAAAATTATAATTTAAATACTCAAACTACTTAATTTTTTGAAAAAAAATTAAACTAATGAGACAATTGTTGTCTCTACTATGTTGGGTCGGTGAAAAACTCCATCAATGTCACTCCGCAACTTACCATATAAGCTGCATCGAAGCCCTTAGTTCCCCGGCAACGACCAAGAACAAGAACATCAATAGAGGTCTTGCCATCCCAAAGAAGACCTTCCGAGAGGAACTTGAGCCTCTTGCGTACCTCATGGGAGAGTATCCAAAGAATGTGGGAAACCATTTCTTTCTGCATTTGAAGAGTCCAAAATTCCCCGCAACCGAGATCACGAAATTCTTTCGTTAAAGACATTTTTCCATCCCGAAGAAGACTTCGAGAGTGAACATGAGTTTCTGAGGCCAATGCGAGAGCATCCAACAACGTGGGAAGCCATTGCTTTCGGAAGTTTGAAGAGTCCAAATTTCCCCGCGTAACCGAGGTCAATAAAACCCTTTTTTAAAGACATATTGTCATCCCAACAAGACTTGAGAGTGAACTTGAGCTATCTCTTAGAAAACATACGAGAGTATCCATGCGAGAGAATCCGCTGAACATGGGAAGCCATTGCTTTCGGCATGAAGAGTCCGAAATTCCCCGTAACTAAGATCAAACAATCATAGATTGCATTTAAATTTGAATTTCGATCCCTGAAACTTAGATCAAACCCTCTATTAAATTACGATTAAATTTCAATTTCAATTTCGATTATAAGATTAGAGGTCCCAAGCAAGACGAAAGGTAGAACTACAAGCAATAAATATTTAATGCAATAGAAATGTAAAGATAAGCGTAAACAATAAAACATTATCTTCACCCTTTTGGAGTTCATGAAATTTTTCATTAATGGGGGACAGCTCTACCGCTCCTTCCTTCTCCTATTGTTTCAACTTGTAAATCCTTCAATCCTATCCCGAGTTCTTCTTAAGGGGGGATGTTAGTATATTTTGACACATAAGAAATAGGCTCCTTTTGTGTCACCTCTATAAATCCTTCAATCCTATCCCGAGTTGTTCTTAAGGGGGATATTAAGATAATTTTACACATAGGAAATAGTTAAGAATAAGTTATTCTCGTGTAGATTTAGGTAAAGTGTGTTTCTGCCTTTATGCATTTGTAACTTATAATCCTATTACCATGTTTTTTAGTGATCCGAGCGCTTTATCTCTCTCTCGTATTAACAACACTTCGACGTAGGTTTAAACACTCGACCGGGTCCGTGATCTCTATTTAAAGAGCATGGAGGGTCATTAGTTTTTGCAACTTTTTATGAGAGAAACATATGTAACTTTTCCTTTTATATTTATAAATTTCCCCGAAGTGGCCGCGTTGGCTCAGCTACCGATTGTTCGCCTCGAGGTTTCAACCACGTGATTATACCGGTGTACTTATTTGTGATTTGTTTATGAGTGGTGACCTTTGGTTCTTGATCTAAGGAACTTACCCTGTAAATTCCTACATAATAGTCTCAATATTTTCATTTAAAGCAAACTCTTCGGATAACACCATATGGATAACTTGTGTTTTTGTAAAAAAAAAACATAATGCCCAAGTAGATGAAGTCTTTTTGAAAGAAGATTTGCACTCCCATTTTGTTGCTTTGTAAATATGAATATAACTGATCCTAATAAATTGATTGGATATTTCTATGAATATAACTGATCCAAATAAACTCTGTTAGATGTATTTTTTTTAATATAATTGATCCAAATAAACTCGGCTAGATATTTCTTTTAATTGAAATGCTAGTGGAAGGAAAACAATAATTTGCACTTGAAGACTTCATGTTGAGGTTTTCTACAACCTTGTTTATGATATTATCATAATTTTTTGGGGACTTTTCTCAGCTTTTTCTATTTTTATCATTACTTTGGATATTATGAAGTAATTTTTATGATTTCTCTTCATTGATTTCCATGATTCTCATTATATGTTTTTGTTTTTTAGAGTCAAATTTTAATTTGATGCTAGTTTTACTTTTCTCTTTTAACCTTTTTTTTCTTCTTATCAATGTATTAATCTTCATTTCATTTTGAGAAACTAAGTTTTGTTATAATGTATGTATGCAAGTTCTAGATATATTTTAATTCACTAATTTTTTTTTTTAATCTATACTCCAAATTATTCTCATCTAAATTTGGGATAATTTAATATAAATAATTCATAAAAAAAATTAGACATCTAAACTTGAGATATTATGGTAAAAACTTTATTTAATTTAATTGTGAGAAACTAAGATTAATTATAGTCCATATATCGAAGATCCAAAATACATTTTATTTCATTATTTTTTTATTTTCCATTATCTATGCTCTGAATTCTTCATATCTAGATTTAGGATAACCTTTTATAACTATTTCATAGAAAGTTTATTCGCGAATATTAAATTTCGATATTAATATTTCATTTTATTTAGCTATTATTTTTTATCTATGCACTGGATACTTCTCATCCAGATTTAAAATAATATTTTACAAGTACATGGAAAAATTATGATCCAAACATTAAATTTCAATAATAATATTTCCATATTTTCATTTGAGTATTATGTAAAAGGGAATTGAGAATTTTGTTATTTCCACCATAGAATTATAATTTAAATACTCAAACTACTTAATTTTTTGAAAAAAAATTAAACTAATCAGACAACTGCTGTCTCTACTATGTTGGGTCAATAAACAACTCCATCAATGTCACTCCGGCAGCTACCATATCCTTCTATATCGAAGCCTTAGTCTCTTGGCAACGACCAAGAACAAGAACATCAACAGAGGTCTTGAAGTATCCCAGCAAGACCTTTGTGAGTGAACTTAGCCTTCTCTTGCAGCCCATGGGAGAGTATCCAGCAATGTGGGAAGCCATTTCTTTCGGGCTTGAAGAGTCCAAAATTCCCTATAACTGAGATCAATAAAACTCTCTGTTAAAGACATCTTTCCATCCCAGCAAGACTCGATAGTGAACATCAGCTCTCTCTTGCGGCCAATGCGAGAGCATCCAGCAACGTGGGTGTCATTGTTTTCAGATTTGAAGAGTCCAAAATTCCTCAAATCGAGATCAATCAAATCCCTTGGTTAAAGACATCTTGCCATCCTAACAAGACTTGAGAGTGAACTTGAACCCCTCTTGCGGCCCATACGAGAGTATCCAGCATGCGAGAGAATCCAGCAACATGGGAAGCCATTGCTTTAAGAAGGAAGAGTATGAAATTTTCAGAAGCCGAGATCAAACAACCTAATATATTGTGTTTAAATTTAACTTCGATCCTCAAACCCAGATCAAACCCTCTATTAAATTACGATTAAAACGAATTTCGATTTCGATTATAAGATTAGAGGTCCCAGGAAAGACGAAAGGTAGAACTACAAGCAATAAAGATTCAATGCAATAGAAAACAGCATACAGTAAACAATAAAAACATTACCTTCGCCCTTTTGCAAGAATCTAAAAGCCCGATAATCGACAAAACAAAAAGAGCACCAATTAAAGAAAAATAAGGCATACCTCGAAGAAAAAGATGCTGCAAAAAATCGAGAGATGGGTGTTGAATTTTTAACTTCAACTGCACCATGGCGAGGAGAGCCGAAGGACAACAGTCTTATTTCTCAGTTGTCTGCACGCCAACGTGCATTGAAGAGCCACCATTAAAAATCTGCAAATTCCAGTTTTTTTTTGTTCATGGCTTTAGGTCCATTCCTGCAAAAGAATTTGACAACGCAACCCAGTTGTTAAACCTCACCATGCCTCCATTAAAATTCTACAACCGTCAGCATTTAAATTCTATTCTTCTTTATGCCATATTAAATGTCGCCAACCACAGAGCACGAACCCAGACATCGCAATTTCGCAGTTTCACATATCGCATTATTTTTCGGCACCATCACAAGTTTTTGTTGTTTCATTTGCGATGTGATATTGCATATCGCATGCACAAAGTGTAAAGCCATCCATCGCAGGCAGCTGATCATAAGTCATCCATTTCATAAATGGATGCGATAGTTTATACAAAGGAGTTTTGTCTTAAATTTTTGAAATCCGCGAAAGGAAATTGTAATAAGGTTTTAAAGCCTTAAGGCTTAATTTTTTATGTTTTAATTCGTACACAACAATATTTTTTATTTTATTTTAAAGGGAATGAATTTAGATTATATATGTTTTGTAATATATATATAAATATATATATATATATATATAACACTAAAAAAGGAAACGTGAAGGGTAGTGGTTCCATGAATTCTCTATGTACATAAGATTAAGAAGGACAATGCATTGTGTATATAAAAAATGCTTTCAAGGCGAAAACATAGAATGGACTGTGTATTGCTCATAGCCCGAAGCCAAAGATAGAGTGTGACTCGTAATGAATTTTTTTTTTGTAAAGCCAGAAAGCGTACACAAAAGAGTGACCGTGTGTGCGGTTTTTTTTTAATGAGACAGATAATGCTTCTTATGAGCAATGGCACCCGTGCTTTAAGCAATCAAACAAAATTTTATTGTAATCCCTCGCAGGAGGAAAAATTTCACTTTGTAACAAATGTCTTATTTTAATGAAATAGAAGTGTTATTTTGTGCCATCTCTTTCCAATTTTTGTTTTTAAATGATTTTCATGGCAAGAATAGAGAGATTTTGTTCTCTTTGTCTATTTGGAATATTCCAGAAATTTCAACTTGGTATCGGAGTTAGTATAGGATCTTTGAAGGATTGTCCAAGAAGTTGAAGGAATGATTTTTGTTGTATCTTTTGACCAACAAAGGTGAAGGCTCAGCAAAGTCCAAGTATTTTACAAAATAGAGCTTTTTTTTTTGCATTAGAAACATACCCGTAGAACCATAAAGAAAAATAATTTTGAACACAGAGGTCATCTCTTAAAGCGTAGATACATCTTGTTTAAAAAAAACACTTACCAAGATTTTTTTTTTTGCGTAGTTTTGAGTGAAACTAGATACAGCAGAGCCAAGACAAGCATGAGTATTGGAAACACCAACTCCCACAATTAAACAAGAACTATGCCTAATGGGCAAATCACCGTGAGAGCCCCGTTTTCCTCTCAAGACTTATGGGAGCTTGTTGAAGATGGTTTTGAAGAACCAACATATGAAAATTCCTCTTTACTGCCTTAGCATGTGTAGAGAAGGATTCGTTGAAGAGAAATAGGAAGAAGAATCAAAATCCCTTCTATCTCTATCGTGAAGTACCAAAGAGCTTCCAAGGATAACAAGAGCTAAGAGGTCCAAGGATGCATGGGATACCCTCTAGATTTCATATCAAGGCATGGAGAACGTGAAGATAACAAAGCTACAATTATTGAGGAGATATTTCTAGAAAACCTCTCCGTATGAAAGATTCTCATAGGATAGACTCCATTCTTCACACATATGATTGGCTTGGTTACCTGCATATGTCCTTATGGAGAGACACTTGAAGAAAGAAGGATAGTGGAGAAAGTATTGAGGAGCTTACCCTCAAGGTTTGAGGTGATAGTCACAACCATTGAAGAGACAAAGGATCTCTCAAAGTTTATTGTTGATGAGTTTCATGAATTATTGATTACTCATGAACAAATCTATCAAAGAAAAAAAACTCATCTTTAGAGCATGCCTTCAAGACCCAAATTTTCTTGGAAGAGGAAGAGGTCAAGGCAGAGGGAAACTACATAGGAAAGGAAGAGGAAGAAGAAAAAAACAAAGGAGCAAGAAGTAGCTTTATAAACAGACTTCATGGAAAGGGCAAACAATCAAAATTAGAACTAAGGCCAAGGCAATAGCCAGCAAGGAGGACAAAATCAAGCACATGGACAAAGGTATGATAAATCCCAAGTCTAATGTCATTACTGTAAGAAGTATGCCCATTATTCCAATGAATGTAGCAAGAAACAAAGTGAGATGGGTAATAGATCCAGTGCTAACTTTATTAAGGAAAATATCAGTCAAGAAAATTTGTTTTTAGCATGTCATATGGTTGAGGAAAAGAATGAATATAGATGGTTTCTAGATTCAGGATGTAGCAACCATATGACCGGAAAACATTTCCATGTTTTCCATGTTAGATGAAATGTAAAGTCTCAATTACATTGGGGACAAGACAAGAAGGTCTCTCAAGGCGGTGGAAAAGGCAGAGTGAATGTTTTGATAAAGAAAGGAGAAGGAAGATCCATATCGTATGTATATTATGTGCCTGTATGAAGTGTAACCTCTTGAACATTGAGAGCTCATTCAAAAGGGGTACAATCTTTTCTTTGAATATGATGTGTGCACCATCATGGATAAAACCACCAAGCAAGAAATGTAATGGGCACAAGTGAAGATGACATGAATAGAATGTTCCCTCTCAAGATGAGAGTAGATTTTACAAGAAAGGAGCCGAAATGACAATGTGTGAATACGTATATTACCCAAAGAGAAGAAAAAGATGAAAATTGTTATGGCATTTGATATTTGGACATCTCAACTTTGGAGGACTAAATTTTGTTGCATAGGAAAGGAATGGCAAAGGATACCATTGATTGGAGAAACCGTACAACCCATGTGAAGGCCGCATCTTGGGAAAATACCACGTAGAAAACTTTCCATCAAGAAAGAGCATCAGGCTAAAAGCACCCTTAGAAATTGTCCATTCAGATTTGTGTGGACCAATGCAAACACTCATCACCAGCAAGCAACCACTATATCCCCATTTCATCGAAGATTACACAATAAAAACATGGGCTATTTTTGAAATATAAAAGTGAAGTGTTTGAGAGACTTCGCCACTTTAAGGCTCTTTGGTTAAGAACCAAAGTGGGCAACATATAAAATTTTAAGAACTGATAGAGGAGGTGAGTATATCTCAAAATACCTCGTGTTTTTAGGAAAATGGCATACAAAAGCAATTTATAGCAATGTACACACCACAAGCAAAATGGAGTTGTCGAAAGGAAAATAGAACCATTATGGAAATGTATAAGAAGTATGCTTTTCATAAAACACTTGCCGTATTAGAATTTGGCTGAAGCTATACATTGTAGTTAATATACATATTGAATAGATGTCCCACAAAAGTCGTAATGAACGTATTTCCGAAAGAAGCATGGAATGGAATAAAACAATGTCTCACTCCACATGAGAGTTTTTCATTATGTGATTTATGCACAATATTCCAGACGTTCGAGAAAAAAGTTGCACAAGAAAGGGGAGAACCGCATATTTATTAGATAAAGTGAAGAATCAAAGGCATAATAAAAGTTGTACAACCTATCCACCAAGAAGCTTTTTATAAGCAAGAGATGCGTTTATTGAAGAAGAAGCTTGGGATGGAAGCATTGAGAAAATGGGGCCAGATGTGGAAGAGTTGTTTGACTCATGATGATACGAGATGAGGATGGCTGAAATACATCTCATTATTAGCAAGACCACCTCCACTAACACAAGAACAACAAGGAACACTAGAAGCGGTGTATGGGAACACCCTTGAGAAGTATAAAGTGCTTCTCCAAGCACACTAAAAGGAGCATTTGGAGTAAGCTGCCAAGCACATGTACACCAAGTAAAAGAGGAACGAGATTCATAAATTTGAATGATATTTATAGATAAAGAGGCAACAAATGAAGGTATGAACTCTTTATTTGCATTGTATTGTCATGTTGATGATCCTATTCATTTTGAAGTTTCCAAAAGATAAGAAATGGTTAGATACATGAAGCAGAAATGAATGCAATAGAGAAAAAATAAAACATGGGAATTAGTTGATCTCCCAAAAGGAAAGAAAAATTGAGTAAAATGGGCCTACAAGACCAAAAGAAATGCTTAAGGTAAGATTGAAAAGCACAAGGCTAGACTTGTTGTCAAAGGCTATAGGCGTAATATGAAGAGAGATAATGGTGAAACTTTTCTGTTGGTTGCAAGAATGGAACACAAGAGGAGTGTTGTCCATAGAAGCACAACACAAGTGGAAGGTTTACCAAATGGATGTGAAATCATTATTCCTAAATAGAGTATTGATGGAAGAGGTTTATGTTGAACAACCTCTGCGCTATGAGAAAGAAGGCCAAGAGCACAAAGTTTGGTGACACATGCTTTTATGGTTTGAAATAAGCACCAAGAGCATGGCACCAGAGTATATATGCCTATCTACCTGGGAAAACTGGGTTTGAGAATGTGAAGGAGAACCCACATTATATATAAAAGAGAAAGATGGTAAGATGTTGATTATTGTTTTATATGTTGATGATGTTATAAGTATAGGTAATGATGCTTACCTCATTGAGAATTTTAAATCACAGTGAAGGATGAATTTGAGATGACCGATATGGAATTTGCTAAAATAATTATTAGGAACAGAAGTAGAGAAGAATGAAAATAAATTTTTTATCTCTCAAGCCAACATGTAAACAGTTTTTGGAAATATTTAATATGCAGGATTGTAAGGCAATTACTCCTGCTGATGGGATTGAATTTAAGAAAAGAGGACAACAAAATAAGGATTTTGATTCAAGTTTGTACAAGAGCATAGTCATGCCCCCATGTATTTGACTGCAACTGGTCGGATAATATGCATGTCAGAGTTTAATTTTAAAACATTTATGGAAAGGCCAAAGGGAGTCACATCGGCAAGCAACAAAAAATAATTTCCGAGGTATGTGAAAGAACAGTAGAGGTATGGAATTTTATATACCACATTAGAAAATTTCGAAATGATCGATACATCGTACAAAGGATTGACCCGGAAGTATAGACGATAGGGAAACACCTCCGGTTATGTTTTTTTATATGGGGCTTAGGAGCCACCATGGGGCTTCTAAGAAACAAAAATTGTGGCTTTATCTATAGTAAAGACAAGAGAATGTGGTAGCCGCTAAACAGTTGCAGATGTTAACTCGCCTTGAATGAGGAGAATGTTGAGACTTTTTGTCATGAACAAGTAAAGACAAAACAATTTATTGTGATAATAGCTCATCTATGTCTTTGTA
The DNA here is from genome assembly GCA_034641835.2 of Pinus albicaulis. NCBI lineage: Eukaryota > Viridiplantae > Streptophyta > Pinopsida > Pinales > Pinaceae > Pinus > Pinus albicaulis. The sequence continues at coordinate 280,436,699 of CM076578.1, read as the reverse complement.
AAATACCCGGTTGTCGGCCAGCCAGCAACATTGATGCCAAGCATCACTACATCAAAGAGCTAATGAACAATGGTGAAAATTATTTTCAAACTTTATGCAGTAATGCTGGAGCAAATAGTGCATATTTCTAAGAAACCATTGGGGGCCGAAAAGTTTTAATTATCTCGAGAAAGTATTTAGTATGGAAGAAAACCCAAGCATTGAATTTAAGGGAGAGTGTTAATTGTTTTAACTTCAACAACACCGTGTAGGAGAGCCTAAGGACAAGAAATTATTTCTCGGTTTTCTACACACCACCGTGCATCGAAGGGTCAGCCATTAAAACTCTCAGTTCCAGATTTTTTTTGTTCATGGTCGTAGGTCTATTCCTACAAAATAATTTGACCACACAACCCACAGTTGAACCCCTACCATGCCTCCATTAAAATTCTGCAACCACCAACATTTAAATTTTGTCCTCCGCATGATTAAATTTCACTAACCATAGAATATCGAACTCAAACATCGCAATTTCGCATTATTTTTTGGTGCCATCACAAGTTTTTGTTGTTTCATTTACGATGCGATATTATCGATATCGGATATCGCAGTGCAAACCGTTAAGCTATCCATCACATTGGGGAGCCGTATCGCACAAGTCATCCATTTCATAAATGGATGCGTACAGTTTATGCAAAAGAGTTTCTTGTCTAAATTTTGAAATCCGTGAAAAGCAAAATTGTAATATGGTTTTAAAACATTAAGGTTCAATGTTTAATGTTTTAATTCATAAGCTGCAATATTAGTTTTTCAAGAAAAAGTGAAGGACTTTAAATTATATATGTTTTGTCATACATATATATATTAAATATATATGTTTACAATATATATATATAAAACATTAAGAAAAGGGAAACATGAAGTGGGTAGTAATGCCATGAATACTCTTGCATATAAAATTAAGAAGGACAATGTGCATTGAAAAGGTAAAAAATGCCCGAAGGGAGAAACATAAAATGGTCTGTGTATTGTTTTGATATCCCAAAGGCAAAGATAGAGGTGACTCCGTGTAATGAAATGTTTTTGTAAAGACAAAGAAGGGAACAAACAAAAAGAGAAATATGTGTGGTTTTTTTTAATAAGACAGAGAATATTTTAAGGAGTTACGTAGCACCGTATTTTAGGAAGAAGAAACAAAACTTTTATTGTAATTCTAGGAGAAGAATCCTTCAGTTTGTAATAGAGTGTCTGGCTTCAATGAAACAGTATGGTATCTCGTGCTATCTCTCGTGCAGAGAATTTTTTGTGTTAGGAGTTCTCTCGTGTTAGGAATTTTTTTGTTCTCTCCGCATGTTTGGAATATTTCAAAATTTTCAACAATGGGGAGAAGTAGAGTTTCCGTAAGTAGATAGATAGATTTTTGTTGTTCCTTCAAAGGCTCAGAGGATTATGCGATTGAAGAATGTTTATGTGCCAAAATAACATATGGTCGCATAACTTCTCTCCCGAAAATGAATCGTTGGAATTTTCTCGGGTAATTCCACGTAACAGATGAAATAGAAATTCCTTTACAACACAAAGCTTTTAAAAATGTACCAAATTGCGCATGTATAAAAAAAAAATGACATGAAATACCAACTCTATCTCATTAAAAAAAATAAACCTGCCGTTACAATTAAAACCTTTTCGTAACTCCGATGTTGTGGCTTCACAACAAAATTTACTTGGTTTTACACATAGTGCTTCCAAAATTCCTCTCTCGTCTCTTTGTTTCACTATTTTCTAACTCCTAGCAATAATAAAACATTACACAACAAATTCTTTTTGTCTATTAGAATGCACATCACGACACATCCTATTTATATGAAACATTACATAACATATATATTATAAATATCATATATTTATAATATATATTAACCAAAGTAAAACTTTAAACTTACCGTGGTAACAAACATTTACCGAGCGTAAAACATTAAAAATTACATGTCGGAATATAAAGTTAAATTCAAAATACTTTATCATAAGGTTAAAACTTTATTTCTATTTCATTCTTTTCATTTATATTTCAAGGGCTCAGAAGGACTTTCTCGTGAACTCTCATACTTCTAAATCCTCGTGAGGCAAAGTGTAACTTCACCGAGGATGATGTCGGCCTAGTCTCGGTCTCCACTCCTCCTACCTACTTGTTTTCTACCCCTTCGGAATATTGCCGTCCGGAATAAATGTGTTTGTGGATTTAATGCAAATATTGCCGCCGATAAGACAAACACTTCCACCGCTTCTCCGCATTTAATTCATGCCTGTTTAACTTCACATCTTCCCTTAACTCACCGCACTTCAATCCCATCTCAATGACTCCCCATCGGTTCTCATTGACGAGGAGCGCTGAAAATTAAATTCCAAACACTCCCCACTTCAACTCAAGCGTCGTATACCTAGGCATTTCGGAATAATTAAAACTGCTTTTGTGTTACTTGTTTTTTTAGGATATCAACACAAATTGATCCTTATTCTATAGTGTTGCAAAACAATCTCACCATTGTTAACCAATTCACGATGAAGTGGAAACTTGGTGTCTATGTGCTTTGTCCTTTTATGAAAATGTTAATTTTTTAGACAATGCTACTCTAGATATTTATTGCCAGAAATGGTTGTGCCATTTTCTTTGTTCATGACACAAATCTCTAAGAACTCTTCGCCCACATCGCATGGCATATCACGTTGCCGCCACATATTCGCCTCCGATGTAGATAAACCAAATACTGTTAAGCTTGGAAGCCCATGAAATTGCTCCGATCCCAAATGAAACACATATCCTAATGTGATTTTTCTATCATCAACACTTCCAGCCCAATCACTGCCGTTGCAACTGTCAACCTAAAATTTTCGTAAGAGGAGTAAAAAATACCATACCCCTTCGTTCCATTCACATACCTTAGAGTCCTCTGGGTCGTTTGCCAAATGATTTTCTTCGTCTTTCCATGAATCGAGATTAAGCACAAATACATAATATATGGCCTAGTTGCACCAAATACATAAGGCTGCCAACTATGCTCTTGTACGATGTCAAATCAAAATCCTTGTTAAGCCGCTATCTTCATTTAATTTGAACCCCATTACCGTTGGAGTTATAGCTTCCTTGCCGTTTTGCATGTTGAATCTTTTCAAGACTTTCATCAACATATTTTTCTTGGGGAAATGAAAAATACCATTTTCAATTTGGTCTACTTCAATTCCAAGAAAATATCTTAAGAAACCCAAGCCGGGCCATTTTCCCAACTACTTACGATCGCTTTTAAAATCAAGAATGAGTGAGTCTTCATTGCCAAGAAAATTAAATCATCTACATATAAAACAACAATAAGAATTTTACCGTCATTCTCCTTTATGTAGAGTGTGGGTTCACCATCACATTTCTCAAACCCATTTTCAATCGTGTAAGCATCTATCCCCGCTTGGCACCATGCCTTTTGAGATTGCTTCTGCCCCATAAAGAGCTTTTCTCTAATCTCGCATACTTTATGCTCTTGCCTTCAACTTCATAGCCTTGAGGTTTTTCAACATAAACCTCTTTTAACACTCCATTCAAGAATGTAGATTTAACATCCATCTGATAAATCTTCCATTTGTGTTGTGCTACAACAGACACGCGCTCTCACTGCTTCCATCCCTTGCCATCAAAAAGGTTTCATCATAGTCTCCGCCTTGCTGTTGCTTGTAGCCTTTCACAACAAGTCTTGCTTGTACCTTTCAATTTTTCCTTCAAAGATTTCCTCTGGTCTTATAGACCCACTTAATCCCCAATAATTTTATTTGTCTTTAGGGAGAGATCCAATTAACTCCCATGTCTTTACTCTTTCAATTGCACATTTTCATTTACAACATCTTCAAAATGAATTCGTCATCAACATGACAATATAAAGCGAATAAAGAATTCAGAACCATATTGTTACTTTACCTCTCCTTGTTCATAAATCTCACTCTGATTTCTGAATCTCGGTCTTCTTGGTGTACTTGGAGTTCCACTTGAATTCGGGAGAGTTTCAGTTCCCTGTGGTGTGCTTGAAGAAGCACTTCCTTGATTTCTCAAGGCTGTTCTATTTCCAGCTTGTGGTGTGGTTTGTTGTGCTTGCAGTGGTGGATGAGGAGCCACCAAGAAGGGATTATTTGCTGCTATCCCTTCCTCTTATTCTTCGTGAGACACGCATGTATTCACATTCACTATTTTCTCTAAAATTCCATCCCAAGCTTTTTCTTCAATAAACTACACATCTCTTCTTATAATTACTTTCTTTTTGGATGGATTATAGAGTTTGTATGCTTTGGACTCATCACTGTATTCAACAACGATACACTTCTCCCCCTTGTTGTCAAGCTTCTTTCCCAATTTATCTGTGACATGTGCATAAGCCACACATCCAAAAACATTCATGTGAGTAACAAATTTATTTGTTCCACTCCATGCTTCTTCCGGAACTCTGTTCATGACAGCTTTGGTTGGGCATCTATTGAAAATATACACTACACAATTGACAGCTTCAACCCAATACTCATTTGGCAAATGTTTTTCCTTCAACATAATTTTAACCATGTCCATGATGGTCCTATTCTTCCTTTCTGCAACATCGTTTTGCTGAGGTGTGTATGTTGTGGTAAACTGGTTATGTATGCCATTATCCCTATAGAAACGTAGGAACTCTTTAGAGATGTACTGTCCACCTTTATCAGTTCTTAGAACTTTTATGTAGTGCCCACTCTGCTTCTCAACAAGAGATTTGAAGTGGCAGAACTATTCAAACACTTCACTCCTCTGTTTCGAGAAATACACCCATGTCTTTCTGGTGTAATCATCTATGAATTTCAAAACATATTTGCTGCCAGCTACAGATGTCGTTTGCATTGGTCCGCACAAATATGAGTGGAAAATCTCTAAGGGTGTCTTCACCCTTATACTCTTCCCTACTGGAAAGCTTTCTCTGTGTTGTTTGCCCAAGATGCAGCTTTCACAAAGTTTGTCTGGTTTCTCAATCAGTGGTAATTGTTTTACCATTCCCTTTCTGTGCAACAATTTTAGGCCTCTGAAATTGAAATGTCGAAATCTTAAGTTCCATAACCAACTTTCATCTTTCACTTCCCCTTGAAAGACCTCTTGTGTTACAGCTGCTACATTTCTTCTTTCCTTCAAGTATGTTCTGAGCTTGAGAGGAAACATCTTATTTCTTGTCATCTGCACCTCTGCAATGACTTTCTTGCTTGGAGGTATGTCCATGATTGTGCACACATCATCTTTAAAGAATACATTTTAGCCCTTATTTATGAGCTGTCCAATGCTCAAAATATTACATTTCAATCCAGGTATATAATATACATATGGCACAAACTTATGTTCTCCTTTTCTTGTCAAGATACTTACTATTCATTTCCTATGACAAAGACCTTACTATCAGTCCCTGTTATTACTTCAGATTTAATATTTTCATCTAGGTTGGCAAAATTTTTTATGTTTTGAGTCATGTGGTTACTACAACCTAAGTCTAAGAATCATAAATCATCTTGTATATCTTGTGCTAGATTACTGTTAACAACACATTCTTCTGGTTCTTTTCTTCTTTTGTAAAATTAGCATTTTACCTATTATTCATGTCATTTTGCTTTTTCCTACATGCATTTGCATAGTGCCCATATTTCTTGCAATAATGACATTGGACTTGGGATTTATCATACCTTTGTGCATGAGCTTGATGTTGGCTTGAGCCTTCATTCTGAATCTGATTGCTACCCCTTCAACTTGTGCTTGCAGAGATGTTTCTTCGAACTCTTTGTGGGCTTCTTCCTCTTCCTCTGTTGTTTTCTCTGCTTTGACCTCTGCCTCGGCCAAAAGACATTTGAGTCTTGAAAGCTTGTTCCAATGAGGAATTTTTTCCTCTGTTCAGTCTATGTTCATGAGACATCAGAGATGCACTAAGTTCATCCACTATAAACAGTGACAGATCCTTTGTCTCTTCTATTGCCACTACTATGGCATCAAATCTTGAGGGTAGACTTCTCAAGATTTTCTCCACTATTCTTCTTTCTTCAAGTGTCTCTCAATGAGACCTTATCTGGGTAACCAACCCAATAACATGAGTGAAGAATGAGTCTATAGTGTCAAACTCTTTGATACAGAGAGTTTCAAAATCTCTCCTCAGGATTTTCAGCTTTGTTGTCTTCACCTTTTCTATGCCTTGATAGGTTGTTTTGAGAATATCCCACGCCTCCTTAGAGTTTTTTGCTACTGCAATCCTTGGACAAATACTCTCATGAACTGATTGAAAGAGATAGAAGAGGGCTTTAGAGTCCTTCTTCCTATTATCTCTTAACAACTCCCTTTCTGCTTCTGCGTCTGCTGGTTATGGGTAGCCATTTTCAGCTAGCTCCCATATGTCCTGTGAAGTAAACAAGGTTGTCATCGTAATTTCCCAATATTCATGGTTCCTCCTGTTAAACTATGGAAGTTGGGGATTTTTTAGGCTAGTGCCTACTGTTGCCATCGTAACTATGCAAACATGATAGTTTTTTTCACTGAGTTAAAAAAATAATGAAACAATCAAACTCTTTTCATGGTGTAAACAAACAGAAGCTTTCTCTCTGCTGGAGAAATCCTCTTGAACAACCTTCTTATAGCTTCTACAGTGAAGAGCGATCTCTAATTAATTCACTAAGTGCCTAGACTAGCTCTAATACCATGTTGGAAATTTCTGATAATTTCAAACACAGAGAGGAAAAATTAAATTCCTCAACTCAACACAGAGATTAAAAACAAATTGCGGACAAAGATTCTTGCAAAAATTTATATTTCATTAAACATAGAAATATATTACAAAATGAAAAAATTTCTTCAGAACGAAGTTATGGATTTAAAAAAGAAAAATTATTTGGCTGCTACACACGCAGCGCTACAAAAACTGCTTTAGTGCCTCTCTGTCTTTCTGTTTTTTTCTTCAACCTTCGAGCTCTCTCAAAACAATACACTGTCTTTTTCAATGCGCATGACATATTATATTATATATGTATATATATTATAAATATTTCATAATTATAATATATATATATATATATATCACCAAAGTTTAAAACATAAAATGTTCTGCGTTAAAAAAAATTAACCCAAAGTTAAAAATTTAAAACATGATGCGGCAAAATAAAAAAAAAATTAAATCAAAAAATTAAAACTTCATATGTTCATTATTCCATGGGGTCAAAATATTGTGCAAGAGAAAATTTCTTTGCCCCACGGAATTGCCTTCAGTGGTTCGGAGCAGTGATGACATCACCTCCTTCGGTGGGTAAATTTCCCTTTTCGTTCCTCATAATTTCTGCCACCGGAATGAAAGTTGTTGGATGTATGTTTAATGTGGTTGGTGGATAATTTATTGTTGGTAGCTGCTGCAGATAAGATTGTAATTGCGTGAGGTGAAAATTGGCTCAGGTAGCTGCTATCGTCGTCCTTCAAGATTTCCAGCAAAATTGAACTTTTTGTTGTTCGTTGTCTTTCAATCCCATCAAAATTAAATTTTCGTCCTTCTGCTCTACGGGTAGTTGGAATTAAATTCCAACAAGAGAGTACCTTCAATGTCAGGCACATTTAATTTCCAAAGTGAGTTGACAATCAATTCTTTCTTGGACTGTAAAAATTCTTCCAACTCAGCTTGGCAATAATTCTCCTTTGTGTTCCGCTACTGTTTGCTATCTTCTAGTAACCCTAGTAAAGAAAAAGCAACTATTGCTACTGTGAATTGAGATTTTATGGAATGCCCTTTACTTCTGAACCATTCCGCTATAAATGGGAAACCCAAATATATGGCTCTCTTTCCAAGTTCTTTTGCGGCTTGCCTTTCATCCATATACCCAAATGTTTGCAACATATTACTTCCATAAGCAGCACTGCGCAGCAATTGAACCTCACATTTAGCTTCTTATATAAACCCTACCTTGTCACCTTGTACATACCGATTAAGACAATCTTTCAAAAATTGTGCAACTTTTTCTTCTCTTTCCTTTTGGACACCGTTCATATTCTCTTGTAGTTTCTTGGTATCTGTCTGCTTACCTTCATCAAACGTATCAAAAGAAAACATTGAAGCCATTGCAAGTTGGCCTACTCTTCAAATAAGTCACTTCCAAAAAGCAAAGCAAAGATTGCGACTAGATCTATCATTATTTCCATTGATACACCTAATTTTCCATGTGCGTCATATGATTCCCATTATGATGGATCACTGAGAACTTGTTAAGCTTCTCCCAATGCCTGGAAATTTTCTACGGCCTATGGATCATTTGGGTTTTTATCAGGATGAACTTGCCTAGCCATCATGTAATAAGCTTTCTTGATCTCTGCTTCACTGGCAGTCGTGCTGACTCCCAAAAGGTCGTAGTAATTGGTTTCCTTAACCATTTTTAAAAGTTTGCAGCCGATTCTAGGGTTCTCAAAGAAGCATATGGGAAATTAGTATCCTCAATATCCTCCGCGAGATATGTTTGTCCAAAACACACTAACAATGGGTGTACGAGTGTAGTCGTTCATTTATATGAAACCCTATGATATATTTATATTATTTTTATGGAGATGGAAATTAAGAATGCAAAGGTTGGTTGGTATTCTAAGATGATTTATAACTACTAACAGTATGGTTTACATTAGTAAATTTTTATACTTTTGGGACTGTATATTATATTTTTGGAATAATTTTTGCTCCACATTTTGATTTTCTTATCTCTAAGATTACGCCAACAGATTTTTGGAGTTCTTTATCGAGAGTATAATTATAAATTGTTCATATATGTTGATGAACGTTCTTAATTTAAGGGAGTGAAGTGTGGTGTCGATTGGCCAAGATGAGGAATAATATTAATTGGAATTTTTATTGATTTGGTTGTATTAGTTTACTAGCTTTTATAAAAAAATTGAAAAAGGCATTAACAATAATTAACTGAACAATATTTTATCAACCAATTTTTTAAATGTTAATTATTACTTTCTATTATACTTAATATTTTGTTAACTATTTATGACTTTCATAATTAGTTATAAATACATATTTTTTTGTTATATGAGAAATGCACAGCAAGCAATATTTTTTATTATTATCTAATTTTGAATTCACACTTAATAGAGACACTAAATTGATGTACAAAACCTCTTGTTATATAATGTTTTACTTTAATTACTTTATTGTAATTGTAAAGGTATGAATCATTTAAAATTATAATTATGATCAATCGTATGATGTTTCTGAAATTGTAACAATGTGTAGTCTTGTATTTATATTTATGAGGGAATAATATTTTTGTTTTCAATTACTTTTAATTAGGAAAATAAAATCGAATAAAAATTATTTGTAGTAATATCTCTTTATAAATTAAATGTATCACTTAAATAAGAATAAATTAACATTTTATTGAAAATTCTATGAATGCAAGGGTTAATTAGTTTGAAAAGGGTATGTTCTATCATGGTGTATATAGGAAATTTAGGGTATTCTTAGAACATAAGGTTTGCAAGCGTTATACTTATAGGGGTTCTTGAATACTACTTCGCTATACATTAGGACTTGTGGAGGATGAATTAGTACATTATCTTTATAATCCTTCATGTGATCAACAAATTCAAGCTAACCCAAGGGACATCTAGGTTACTCTACATCCCTTGGAAGCCACTCCTTAATTGTTCAAATCACAATAAGAACTTTCTCCATACACGAGCATGTTTAGAGTGACTCCAAGTATATTTTTTCACGCTATTCAACTATGTGTACACTTAAATCAATAATTGTAACCACCCATCCCTTGGAAGCCACTCCTTAATTTTTCAAATTAGAATAAGAACTTTCTCCATACATGAACATGTTTAGAGTGACTCCAAGTATATTTTTTCACCATACTCAACTATGTGTACGCTTAAATCAATAGTTATAACCACCCATCCCTTGTAAGCCACTCCTTAATTGTTCAAATCACAATAACAACTTTATCCGTACACGAGCATGTTTAGAGTGACTCCATGTATATTTTTTCACCCTACTCAACTATGTGTACACTTAAATCAATAGTTATAACCAACTTAACACTATCTGGAACTAAATACCTACATTAGTAAACTGGATTGGATCGTTATATTGTTTTCCATCCATCTCAATGGTTTGATAGTGGAAAAAGTGGAGGAATAAGATCGCACGCCCATTTTTATTGGTGGTACCCTTAACTTTTTATTGATGGGACTCTAGTTTATCAAGGTTATTGAACCCTTAGCTTACTTCACTCATCCCCTTAGAAGGGTTAGCGAGATGATTTTCTATAAATTTTCCACGTTTTGAGCTCAATTTTATTGTCTTGAATGACCTCTTTGAAAATAGTACCAAATAAGGATCCCCTTCTTATCATATATCAAACTACACTCATAGAGCATGTAATAAGGGAAATTGAACTTCCAAAAAAAGTGCTAAATGTGGCCTAAAGCACCTAGAAGAGAGAAACCCTCACGAAAGGTAATGATGTAAGAAATATTACCTTATCCATAACCTAGAAGTAATTTCATGAACTAAAAATTCCAAGACAACAAACTTTAACTGGGTACCTTAGAGAATATACCCCAAAGGTAGTTTCAAAATGATTTTCTTGTCATTGAACTAAAAAATTTTGGCCAATCCATCTAAGAAGTTTTCCTTTAAGAGAATAATAGACATTGATAAATCCTTCGTCTTTTTCTACAAGAACTCATGATAGAGGCGTGAAAAGAGGGGCCAAAATTGTATAATACCTCTCAAAATTTCTAAAGGCTACGACCACAGTTTCATGGATTCACTAGGCCATTTGGGAGGGATAGTTATAGGATAGAAGAATATTTTTTTTCCATCTCTAATTCAAGGGATTTTGACTCAAGGTTGGGGATCTTTCTTATCTAAAAATGAATTTGTAAAATAACATAATTCTCTAAACTTCTATGGGCCCAATAAACCACTTAGAATTTTGCGACCTCTTATTCATGTCGTGGATAAGGAAAGGGTAGGTAGTTCTATGTGGTGATTTAAATTTCACTATTTATGTCTCTAAGGTGTGGGTTCCAACAACTCAAGTGGACTTTGTATTTAATTTTCTTACTAGAATCCTAGAGCAATTTGACACCTAAACATAGATTCTACCAAGCTTAAACTCATTCCAAGAAACAAAATAACTAGGAAGAGAAAAATTTATAAATGTCTTGATCAATTATTTTCCTCCTAATACCTCTCAAAATAAACCCATATATTTTTTAATGTGTTTCAATTGGATTTAACTTTCACCACAATATAGATTTTATAAAGTGGATCATACATAGGGAAATCGTCTTGAAATTTTAAAATTAAATCCTGAATGTTTCAAAGATGAAATTTCATACAAATGTTGAAAAGTGTGTAGGTTCACTTCAACAATTCTCTAACAAAATTTGTAGCCCTTCATTCACATTCAAGGTTGAAAAAGGATAAGTCAGTGGTGATCCCATGATTAAGGAGAAAAATGAAAAGGATGATATACTCCTTGGAGAAACATAATAATCCTTAAACAATAGAATCCATTTTTAGGGGCTTGTACATTTAACAACTACTTGAAAAAATGAGCGATATCGAGTCTAAAAAAAAACATATTTATACTCAAAACAGAGGAATGGAAATGAAAATATAAGGTTATGTGGCTTGAGGTGGTGAATGAAAATATTAATTTCTCATGTCATACTACATATTAATATAGAAACATGAACTAAATCTAGAAATTTCATAAAGGAGGTCACTCTCCATGTGAAAATTTCACTAACATTTCTTTGGAATGGGTCAATCATTTTTAGACCCTCTTTTAAAGAGGACAGTTGAGCTTCTATAGATGACATCATTTAGCTTTCTATATTCCTACCCAAATTCATAGACTCTAAAGAAAATGAGTACCCTATGGGAGAGGTGGGAAAATAAATACTCAAAAAATTGCATATTTTTTAGCAAAAAAATATCTCTAGGCTAGATGGGATACCCATAGAATTCTTCTTTAGCTGGTATGAAATCATAGAGGAGGACATGTTCAAGGTCATGGAAACCTCTCAACTCTATATAAATTTTTTATTGCGTTTAAATAATTTTTTATCTTACTCATCCCAAAGACAAACAACCCAACCATGTTTGATATTTTCTAGCCAATATTTCTTTCTAAAATCCATGAGGCATTTGGTGTTCCTCAAGAGGGCCTACACTACTAATATAAAAATATTTAAGGATATGTTTTTCAAAGCCAACCTCTTCAAGGACTTCAATTGAGTTAACTGACCTTTCCTATATCTCGTCCTCATTTACATAAGATTCAACTTAAACCTCCTAGCCCATGTTATGGCTTGCATTGATTTGGTAAATTTTGCAGTCTTAATTAATGGGTAGATTCTCACTTCTTTGAATATTAACTATACATTTGGGAGGGATTCCCATCCTCTTCCTTGATTTTCCTCAATGTAGGTGAAGGGATAAGTAAAAATATTAGGGCTGTATTAGCCAATGGTTCCTTAAAAGGTATTCTATTAGTATTTCTTGCTTTCTTTTACATTTCCATTTTGTAGAAAACATTTTTAGTTTATGTGATGGCTCAAAGTGAGTGGTAGAGAAATTGAAGAAATTATTAGATCTCTTCTCTAGAGCAAGAAGTACGAAAATAGATTCTTCCATGTCTCTGGTAATTTTTTGGGGTCTCTCTAAGCTTGATAAGTTATATTTAGATCATTATTTTTTTCCAAAGTAATCGATAAAGACCATTCTCATTAATGATAAACTAATGACATCAAACCATATACATTATAATGATGGAAATTCAAATATATATCACTATTTTTTATGCCAAAGTGATTGTTGTTCAATGTTATCATATACTGAGTTATCACCATGAATATTTTGACATAGGATATGCTTAAAGTAAAAAATAAATAAAAATAAACCAACAACAATTATGATGAATCAATTATTCACCATGATATCCAATTGTCCATTTACCACATAGAAAATGATGAGGAATGGAAAACTAGATTTAAGATATTTAGTTCTATAAAATCATCCATGTTACTGCTTGTTCTGTATTTAGTGTAAATTGTTTATCCTAAATTTAATTTTACATTTTGAAGATAGAAATATATAAACATAAATCTGTGAGTAATTATTAATTACTTGGTTTGTTTTAATGTAAATTTGTGAAGGAAAAGTGTTGTTTTAACCTCTTAATGTGAACAACAATGACCATTGAATTAGTTCCCTATTGGTTTGCTTAATGAAAACAATAAAATTTGAAGCACAAATAATACTATTCCAAGCAAATTTCATCCTACAATATCGCACCATAATTTCACAATGAAAATTGCGTAATTTCGATTAATTTCATAAGTGCAATTATCAATGAGTCATAAATCTATGCATAAAATAGATCAATTTTTAAAGAAAATTAAAATGACGTTTCGCTAATTATGTCACCACATTTAGTTAGTGAAGTATCTGGCAATAATTTTGGGAAATATCACCTTAAACAGTCGATAATTGTTTCCATAGAAAATTGTAGCTTCAAGCATATCAATTGTTATGATTACTACCCCTACATACACTTGAGAAAATCTCAATGGCTAAAGGATATTAGGAACTATTATTAAAAGTTTGAATAATATTTCTTCTAATATTCAATAAATAATAGTTCTATTGTTTAAACTATGGGAGATAAGAAACAAAAATTCTATGCTTTATTGATTGATTTATTTTCCAATGGAGTTCTTCAATCCCAAGTTATAAAAGTATTTCTTTAATGGAAATTTCATTCCTACATTTATCAAAATTTACAGTGATATGAGTGAAATTAAAAAGGAATACAAAATTATACCATCCAAAAACATATATTCAACATGGATGGGGACACTAGAATTCACGTATTTGAAAAAGAAAAATGATTGGTACTTGAGAAATATTAGAATAGAGGAGAAGTTTATTATTCTTAAACATAATTTATGTAGTGAAAGTGATTCCTTCGTGATGTAATGTAGAGTAAACAAGAAGAGCAATGTGAAAAATATATTAAATGTTATATAAAATTCATCATAGCAATGGCATTCATATATATATATATATATTACAAATGGCTATTATATCTAACTAATTTTTATTCAAAATAAAATAAAATTGGTTTATCAATTATATATATCATCATTGAATAATAACTTAATGCATAAAAAATGGATATTATTATATAGTTAATGGTTAATATGATATAAAACTCTTCTTAAGAATTACTTTAATAAAATAAATACTCACATAAAGAAAAAAACACACATTGACACAAATAAAAATAAGACCTTATATTATTTAGAGGTTTCATATTTGAATATATTCGTCCTTCAAAGAATTAGTTGGACTAGTAAGACTCCTTCAAGCTACCCCCTATTTCATTGAAATGTACAGTCTCCTAGTTTTAATTGAAGTTTACCATATTTGTTGGACATCATTAGTAGTTAAAATTCATTGTAACTGTTTTAAAGGTATGATAATGAACTTCCATGTCACAAATTTCCATTGGAATATTGAACAAAAATCCCCAAATGAATGTCTCATAACCCCAATAACATATAGTTTCTTTAACTCATAACCATCATGGATTCTATCATTTCATCCCCACCTACCCTCATAATGTTGACCGCCTTAAAATGTGAACTCCTCAACAAAGTTTTCTTCACTTTTTACATATAGTGTATTTTTGATAAGATCTATAATTGTTGATTCTTTAAGATTTTCTTTGAGAAGATTGCTAGAGTGGATTTTGCAATTAATTTTAATATGTCCCATTTTTCAATAGAAGTAATATTCTATTATTGCATTTTCACACTCAAATTGTCGGGAATCAATCCCGCAAACTAACCGCCACTTTGGGATCCACCCTGGGACAACTTCAGAAAAAGGTATGCTAATGGTTTGGAAGTTTACTAAAGGCTATATATTTTGGTGTAACTGAACATCTAACATGGTATCACAACCTTGTCCTAGGTTTGATTCCGTAATGTGAATTTGAGGGGCAGTGTTGAATTTTCACACTCACCTCATTGGAATTGATCATGTGCGTTGTAACATATTTTTCCCTCTTGTAATATTTTAGAATTTTTTTTCCTTTTATTCACAAAAATAGAAAAATATATAAATAGATAACACAAAAAATAGAGAAAAAGAAAAAAGAATGAAAATAAAAGAGAAAAAGAAAGAAAGAAATAAGAAAAAAGCGATAAAAATAATGAAATATAAAAATAAAATAAAGGAACAAAATACAACCCTAGTAATTGTGTTCACATCTAAATTCCACATTATTTTTATTTTTATTTTAATATGTTGTAATGATTTTCCAAATTGATTTTACCAACACCATTTAAACCTTGATTAATTCTTTATGGATGTGATTGGGCCCAACCATATCAACAACCCCCGATCAATTGTAGGACCCCTCACGTTGTCTATTGTTAACGGGGGGGATCTGAAAAGTGGTTTTCCAGATCCCATCATTGGACATGTGGAATCTACACATCAATTTTGTTACCCCCTACTGAAAACTATAAACCATTCTCAACCCCCACGAAAGCTACCATTTCATCACATTTATTCCTCTGCTATTTCTTCCGCTAATTTCACCTACTATTAAACCTCCATTATATTTAACCATAGTCATACTTCCGATAAATTTATCATATCACCATGCAATGCATTTAATTCTCTCGTGACAATGCTAAAAATCATTAAACTCTCTTGCGCCATTTTCACCCGTTAACTAATTTTGACTTTTTTCCGTAGTTTAATAACAGGCTATCCCTTTGCAAATAATCCTCTTTGTTGTATTTATTTTACAATTACAGTGCAAATAATCCTCTTTGTTGTATTTATTTTACAATTACAATGCCCAATTTGGATCTGTGAGTTATCTCCAACAATTATGACCATTATATTTCTGGTTAATTGTTTTAATGATATAAAATTTTCTTTAATGGCTTCGTATAAATGGAAATCCATTGTTGTAGAAAATTCCATACTCCCTTTGTAATAAGTGTAGATGAGTTACATTTTGTTGAAACTCAATTCAAAATTGTAGAGACTAATTGTGAGTTTGACCTCTATGAACTGCATAATTGGGCCTTCCAAAAATACCAATATGCTACTGATGATTTCTAATTTTGGGAATCCTTGTTACCCCACTTTGTCTTCACTCAAAGCTATCATTTACCATATTTCATTTTCTTGTGCGAAACTCATTATATCCCAAGTCAAAGAGAAACAATTTCTCAAAATAATGAAACCTTGTTTATTTTTACCCCTGACTCAATTTTCCAAGCCCTCTAGTTGAATGCTCAAGAATCCCTACACCTATTTTCTACCGATGCATTAATGCATATTTACCAAAAGACTTCTTTTTCTAAAAGAGCTCGCATTTCTTAATTGTTTCTGCATGATAATTCTAAATTACCTAGAACAAATCGTCCCTATTTTGCTGCCATGCTCTCTGAGATGTCTAGGTAGGTGATTTCCCAAGTTTTTTGTCTATTAGGATACCCCAGTGATAAATGGGTTGATTAACTAATTTTAGGATTTTTATCATTCTTTTCCTCTGGAAAAAAATAATTTAGTCATGGTTAATTACAATCAGTTTCTTTTAGACAATATTTACGAGAGGTGTTTGAAGTTTAGTGTTCAAGGTTCCTTCAAGCACCAATAAATTATGTCTTATATTTTTCTATACGATTAGTCAGAGTGATTTAAATTTCCTTTGTAGATTTTGGATATTAGAGGCAACCCACAGTTAGTTATTCATTGGACTTCACTAGTGAGAAAATATTTTTAAGAGTTCTCCTTTAGTGATTTTGTCAATCAGTTTTTGTACATAGCAAATTGTTTATTATAGAGCGACGTTGCTCCTAGAATTTCTCCTGAAATTAAAAAAAAATTACATATTAGTGAATAGTGAAAGGTTGGACACTGGTTTTTATACCATAATTTTACAAAAATTAGGATTTATGGATGTAAAATTTAACCCTACAAATTTCCTATCTCCCCCCCTATGATAATTTTTTTCTCTTAATTATATTATAAAAATGATGAATGTAGATGATGTTCATTTTGTTTCTATAAAACAAAAATCTCAATTCAAATTCAAAGAAGAGGTTGGCCCATTCATAGACAACACAAGAGCTGTAGAGAGAGAGGTGGATGCTATATTGAAACAAATGAAGTCCAAATCAAGTTTCATTTGGTCTTATGACCCACTGAGAATTATATCCTCAGTTATATTTGAAAAAAACTCAACACCTTATCTTCATATAGCTAAATGAGAGATTGATAAATTTTCCAATAGAGAATATTAGGAGGAAAACACTTAACAGGAGGTTGAGGAAACAATATCCAGTCAGATAGTGTTAGAGACTCCAAATACTATTGAGAAGGAGTTAAAATGGCCAAGGGAACCTAAATCACCATCAAGATCATATTTGCAGCAAACAAATTTGAAGGTAATTAAAAGAAGGAAGACAACAACAAATGAGGAAGAAAAATCCTGAGAAGTTCAAACTTCCGAAGGACTTTCTACAATTTTTCTTACAGGAGAGTCACCATATTCACTGCAACAAATTGAAGAAACCATAATAGCTTCTCCTCATCCTTCTTCCCCTTCTTCAAAGAAATAATGTATATTTTCAAAATTTCTAGAAATGAAGAAGAAAATTGAAGAACTAAAGACTTCTACATATGCATAATTTTTGAAACAGACTTCTACAATGAAAACATGATATTTTCAGCAATAGGACATGACAAGGGAAAATTTCAATTGGAATTTTTAGAACCAAATGTCTCATTACCTAAAACTTTCGAAGGCTATAAAAACTCCTTGTTTTCCTTTGACACCAAACAGATTGATCCTATAGATCAAATTGATCTACATAAGAAATCCGGGGAGAGGATTTATGAATCTTTGACAAGTTCTTCCATGGAAACTTATAAGCTACAAGCATAATTAAATAATATTCATTCTAAGTTAAAGTTAGATAAATTGTCTTTTTTAGATAAGGATACCAGAATCAAGGGACTTGAAGCTTATTTTTTAATTTAGGACTTGATCCTAAAGATGTAAAAGAAATAGAAGAAATAATAAAATATAGAAATGATGATATTCAAGCATTAAGGAAACAATTGAAGCTTCCAAACACAAAACATCCACAAGCCTAAGAATTCAATAAATTAGAGAACGAAAAAGAAAACATGCTTAGGATGATTTTTTTTAAAAACATTCAAATTCATAAAATCTAAGCATAAATGGAAAAGTTTATTAAAGAAAGAGACCCAAAACTCAACACTACAACATGTACTTCTAAAGCACGGACATCTATAACAACATTGGTCACACTAGAGACAAATCCCATTGGCTAAAATTGAGCAGAGAAATTATGAAAATCCATGGGAGATATATCCTTGAAATATATGGAGTTTTAGAAGCTCAGAGTAGAGCTCGAGAAAGATCAAGAAAGTAAAATTAAAATTGATAATGCCTATTTACCTTAAATACAAAATAATTTTAAGTTGACTAAGATATTATAAATTTATGAAAATAAATCATTGATTGCACAAAATTTATCTTAGGCCAAAGGAAAGATCTTGATTGATATTAATGAATCTATGACCGAATTATGGCCATCCATTGAAATTATTTTTGAGCACGAAGATTTGTTGCAGATGTCCAAGGAAGTAGGAGTATAAATTAAAGCAGATCTAGATCATAAACCAAGGAAAGATATAGGGATAACTGAAGTCTTGAACTCTAAAACAAAAGAAGGTCTTGAATAATTTGGAATTGAAGAGATGAAAGATGTAGTCCTTAAATCAAGGAAATTTTTGAAAAAATGGAATTTATGTTACATATGGAGAAAAAATGTCAAAACTTAGAAATGCAGTTGAAGAAATTCTATAGAACTTTTAATGCTCTTCCCAAGAAGGGACCCTCGGATATATTGAATTCGAGTGGCTATGTTATCCCACTAGAAAAATTTCAACACAAGCTACATGAGATAACAACGGATAAGAAGATAATGAATAATTCATTCAATAAAGAAATTCCCTAGGAGAGCTCTACACCAGGCCGACCTCCATGACCTAGGGTTTGTTTCTTTTGGCGTTGGCTGCCCCAGGCAGACCTCTAGAACTAGACTGTTCGGCTAGGATCCCTCTCCTGGATAGCTTAAGGCTCATCGATGACTGACTTTAGTGGGGGGACAATATCTCCCCCCATTACAGGCAGCCTCCCATAAGGGCGGTGGCAGGGTCTGATACTGTCAATCAGCACAACTTTGGCTCATCTCAAGAAACTACAAGAGCGACTCCCTCAACGCAGCCGACAAATATACCAACAACAGAAATAGCCTACATAAATTCATCAATATGCATACCAAAGAACTCCAAGAAAATAGTGAGAGAACTCCCAGTGCATCGCATCAATGGAAGAATCCAGTTCATGAAGGATCATGCATCGATAGGCAAGTTCATGGGTTTCTGGCCCACAGAAAAATCTTTGAGAGGATGGATAGCTTCGAAATGGAAACCAAAAGGGCACATTGACCTACAGATGTACGGTAAAGGATTCTTCAACATACTCTTCACTTGAATTGAAGAAAAATATAGAATCACAGACGGAGGTGCTTATATCTTCAACACTATATGTCTATACCTCAGACCCTAGACGAAGCGATTCAACCTTGAAAAATAGGATATCACTTGGGTTCCAGTTTGGATCCAGCTCTACTCGTGCCCCTAGGATTACTGGGATGAGCTGACAATTAGAGACAATGAAAATTCCCTAGGGGAGTTTGTCAAGATCACAGAGGAGACCAAGATCAACCGCTACACATCTTATGCCCGCATATGCATCTACGTGAACTTGGTGGAACTGTTACGAGGCGAGGTAAGTCTATTGCATGAAGATTTTGAATGGACAGAAACTGTATATTATGAGAACACTCCTTTCAAATGCAGGAAGTGCCACCAACACGGGCATCTCTTTAGGGACTGTCCCCTAAATACGAATGTTATGGCTGAAAAGGAATCCAACAATAAGGAAGCAGAAGGATTCACAAAGGTAGTAAGCAGAAAAAGGAAAAACAAAAGAGATACCCCTAAGTAGAATAAAAAAGGACTTGCAACTAGCAAAAACTTCGAAGCCTTAAATCAGCTAAATGAAAACAAAAATGAACCAGTCATTGAAGTTGGGCATAACTCCACGGAGCAGGCCCAATCCTCAAAGGCTCAACAGGATAAGGTCCCCCTTGATACCTTCATGAAATCTCCAACTGAAAACTACATAGAGGATAACAATGTGTTAAAAGGCAAAGAATAATTCATGGAGTCGATCCCAGAAGCCGTGGAGGAAGAATGTTGGCTTGAGGGGTCCTGACCTAGGTTCGGATATAAGGTTTACCAACAAGCCTTGACACTACTGGCCATTTCAGCAATGACCTACCTTCACAGGCGAAGGTCTCACCCGAAGTATTATGGGTGGGTGCTGGAACTAGGTTTCCACACCCTCGAAGAGAGTAGGTAATTAAGGCATATCTCGTCGAGTTCTATCAGGTTCGCATAGAAACAAGCCTATTATAGATCCCTTAACAGTATAATAAACATGTAAAAATAGAAAAAGCTACTATTATTAATCATATCTGATCAACACTTTCACATCCACGTGTGCATCAACAATTATCATTACAGAGTATCACAATCACAGCTAATTCAAATCACACAAATGTACTTTTCGAGTGAATACGACTAGTCCATATAACATAATAGATTCTATGTTCATTAGCATCTAAAACCAGTTACAAACCCAAGTCACAACCTACGCACATAGCGAGCGGGGTCCGCACACAACCAAACTGAGGATCTCTGCACACATAGCCAGCAGGAATCCTTACCAAAAACAGAACTCAACAGTTCGCACATAGCATGAATATTACTTACTTACTTTTAAACTCAAAATATCCATCTATGTATACCGTCATAGCTTGCGCTATCCTATGGTTCACAAACCATGGTTTGCAGACTCTAGGTTTACCCTTTGACCCATTACAATCCATTGGGGGCTTTCACCCGCCCCAAAGCACCTACGCAAGACCAATTACAACAAAAATATATAAAAAACGCATTGTTGGAACATATCAAAACTCAACTATAGGACCCTGTTCCAACAGGCCCCCAACACAATCTTGTGACTCGTCCCGATTCATAGCAGCTATGGGTTTTGCATCTTTTCTTAGATCTGCTTAATGGCATCAACTAGACGGGGCAACACTCCTTCGCTCTGCGTGACAGTCTTTTGTGCAATGTCCACCAACCTCTGCGAAGTTGGGCTTTCAGTGGCAGCAGTGACACTTTCCAAGGTTTGATTCAGCTGTTTGACCGCAACATCCAAGTCCTGAGATATCTTGAGGGCTTCATCATCCCATGGCTTGAGGTGGTCACTCAGAACCTTCTTCTTGTGGCGAAGCTCTTCCAGGTCATCCTGTGGTTCGCAAACTATGTTTTGCGGATTCTAGGTCCACCCTTTGACCCATTACAATCCATTGGGGGCTTTTACCTGCCCTAAAGCCCCTACGAAAGACCAATTACTACAAAAATATATCAAAAATGCATCGTTGGAACATATAAAAACTCAGATATGGGATCTTGTTCCAACAAGCCCCCAACAAAATCTCGCCACTCATCTCGAGTCACAGCCGCCATGGGGTTTGCATATTTTCTTAGAGCTACTTAATGGCATCAACCAGAGGGGGTAACACTCCTTCACTCTGCGCGGCAATATTCTGTGCAATGTCCACCAACTTCTCCAAAATTGGCCCTTCACTGGCAGCATTTACACTTTCCAAGATTTGATTCAGCTGTTTGACCGCAACATCCAAGTCTTGAGATATCTTGAGGTATTCATTGGATGATGGCTTGAGGTGGTCACTCAGAACCTTCTTCTTATGGCGAAGCTCTACCAGGTCATCTCTGAAAGCATGGTTGGCTCGCAAACATGTCAAGGATTGAGCAGGGATCAGAGTGGGCATTGTAGCCTTGAGTTTCTCGAATTCTTCTTCATTTTGGTGTAGTTCTTGGGTAAATTCACGCAAGAGAGGGTCGTGCTGCACCTTCGACCACAGCTGCATAGTTGTCTCAAGAAATTTGACACCTTAAGCGATATGAGTTGTAATGGTGTTTGTGGATTTTGCGACCAGCATAGCTCTTTGGGCGTGTACCTCAGGAGGAGTTTTCAGCTGCAACTTAGCCGGTAACACAGCAATTTGCTGCTCCATCTTGGTCTTGAAATTTTGGATCTCGGTTCGAGAAGCCTTTAGGGCTGTGACGAGTCCCTCGATCTTAGCCTGGGGGTTGCAAGAGACTGGAATGTCTTCAGTCACATCTGCACATAGTCTGATTATCAGACACTCCAATTTGGTATGTTGCGCGGAGAAAAGGATGCATGCGGCCTATGCTTAGGATGCATCGGTAGTCTTTTCTATGATTGTCTGCTCGACTCTACTAAGTTGTTGCTGCACCCAGAAGTCTCTGTGATGGATTTCATGAAATAGGGATGTGTGGAGAACCTGCAGTGGCTCGTGCGGAAGTCGGGCCAAGTCTAGATGTACTACTGCGCAGGCTTGGACTTGTGCACATAAAGCAGGTGGATTGAGAGTGATCTTTGCACCTCACAGGGGGCAGAGGTGGCTCTTGGTTGTCGATATAAACTCAATGGTGGTTTCTGGAGGTAGCCTCGCTTGAACCACGCTCATCTGGAGGGTATCAGCCTTGAGCTGAAGTGCTTGGAGCTCAAACTGTAATGCAGTGAGTGCACCCTTTTGCTGCTCTTCCAAGGAAATCCATCCGTCTTTTGAAGTGAGGGTGACCACATCTGCGATTTTCTCCAAATATTCCTCGGTTAAGGTAATCTTGGTCTCTCGACCGGACCTTGTAACCCACCATTTCATTTGCTGGCCCTTGAGAGGTTCAGTTGTCCATTTTGTACCACGCGGGGAACCAGTACCCTCCATATCTAGACCGTCAGTCTCCATGTCTTGCTGTGATTCTTGATCCTCACCCTGTGCTATGTTTGGGGGAATCTTCATCCTGGTGGAGCCTTCCGGGCCATAGCCTTCCAAATCAGGGAAAATTTTAGGGGCTGAAATTCGCAGGTGAGCTAATTTTCCATGTTTTTTCCAAAAACAATATTCGCCAATTTTCATTTTTTTGAAAATTGATTTGCCCAAGTTTTATAGTATAAAATTATTTTACCCTAAAAATCGCCAAAATTTTATATATACTAATAAAAAATAATTATATACCTAAATATTTTCACAAAAATAACATAAATTTTTTTACAATTTACATATTGGGGACTAATAAGATTCACCAAGGTTTCTAAACTTTAAGATAAAATTCCATCCTTCAAATTTTCCCTGTTCCAAATTCTTAGCGATATCAGGTGGGGTAGGTGTCTTCAAGATTATGCTTGTACCAGCGGTGTTAGTTGCGGCTGATTTGAATGCCAATTTCCAATGAGGTGGCCAAGTGGCGATGAGCCGGTCGATTTCCTCATCGACGACCATGTAAGGCAGTGACATCCAAGTTGGATTCTTACAGTGCAAAATCTGCACATTGTGCATCATCACATAGAATGCTACAATGCTGTTATATTTATTATAGACCATCGGTGACAATCGTGGGTTGGAGTGAATTGTTGCTATGAGTGCGCTCTGAAATAGTACCCAAAATACTTTGTTGTCCTTAATACGCTTCTCATATTTTGACTCCCAAAAGTTCACATATCACACCCCTTCACACATGTCTGGTTCAAGCTCAGGGAGGACCAATCCTTCAGGGGCTTCCCATGAAACCAATGCAAATAGGAGCGACATCCAAGAGTAGCAAAACGTCCTCCTGTGATACTAGGCATCGCGCACTTTTTCTAGAAACTCAGTGGAGAGGAATCGCGACCAATTAAAGCAGACCCATTTTTCGTAGCATCCAGCAAGCTGAATTACATAGGCAGGGACCTTCGTTGCCTAGCACTTATGCATCATTTTTAAATCTAGTAGCAAGGTACCCATGCGCACTCCAAGGTCGTTAATGGTGTTGATTATGAACCCTCTGGTGTTGCTTTCGACATGGTAGTATTCTCGCACCTTGTCGGTGATATGTTTCTCGTACTTATTCCTGATATGCTCCATGGGATTCAAGCCCTCCACGGGGAGACTAGCGATGTGGTGAATTAGTGCAGCATCGATGGGAATGTAGTCCTGGATCCACAAGCTGTCGTCATGGATCAGGGCGAGCAGATGTCGCACGAATTGGTCAGTTACATTGTATCGGCCAAAGTGAGGTATGCTCAACAAGTTTAGTAGTCCAGATTTTTCTAAGCCATGCACCCATGGCATTGGTATGACCCTTAGCACATCATCCTCTAGTACTCTTTCAAGGTACAGATCAGGTTCCAATTCTGGGAAGGCCTCCAGGATGGCAAGGTCATGATCATTGAACTTAACTGAGGAGAGCTTTTCGTATGCTTCTCTAATTATGGCGACTTCACCCGGATTTAGTGGAATTTGCATATAGGAGAACAGACCTTAGAGATTCTTAGGCGTGTGAACTGAGTGCCTTCTGGGCCGAACATAGGGCGGTAACCAAGAGATTGGGGCAGTGATACCAGCTTCCTCCTGCGTAGACAGAGGTCTCTTTGCCGAGTTAGGTGAGCATGCCTTAGGCACCATTCAGGGAGATTGCACATTTTGGGGGGAGGTGCGCGGCTTCCCCCCAGCCCATTTCATAGCCCTCCCCTACCCTTATTCCTAGCCTTTCCGCTTACTTTTTTTTTTCTCCACCTACTTCCCCTTGGTTGGTGTGGACATGATTTCTTCGATTTTAGGGGTGACCTCCAATACTTCATCGGATTCTCTTTCAGTAGAGGCTGCGGTCTGTGATGATTCAACGAGATTGGTCACAGTCATTCCCACTTGGAAGATGAACTCAGGGTTACTACTATTAGAAGGGGTAGCATGCCCAAATCTGAACAGAGAAAAAGAGTTTTGGAAATTTACAATGCATAATATTTTCATGATATGCGGAACCCAATTTTGAGTTGCCTTCCTCCATTTATAGCTTTGAGTAGTGAGCAATAGTCGGATGACACTCAAATAAAACTTACCATCAAGGAAATGGTAAAAAATCTTCAGAAATCACCGCATTAATTATCAACTGCTCGCTCCTTCCATCAGTAAAGTTGGCTTTTTACCCAGTGGTACTATTCCAATGGCTAGTTTTTGCAGTTGTATATTACCCCTACGCTCCCAGTGCACCACCCCGAGCTTTCTGACCTGCGGTCAACCCATACGCTCCCAGCACACCTCCTCGGGCTTCCTCACCTATGGTCGACCCCTGCACGTATAATGGGTCTATTGATGTTTTTCCTCTTTCCTGCGCATATTCCTCCCAATACAGCTACTCCGGCCATATTGTCATTCTATGTAGTATGGTATGAGACGGCTACCATTAACATATCCTCGTACAATATCACCGCACAATGTAGCAAACCGGACAGCTCCCCCCTCAATAATTTCCTTTACCATATAGGGGCCCAGCCAGTGCTGACGGAACTTCCCTGGATGTTTCGAAAACTCGATATCATATAGTAGGACCAATCCTCCTTTTGAAAAGACCTTCTGCCAAATATGCCTATCATGTCGTGCTTTTTCCCGAGCCTTCTGATCTTGCTGATGAAAGTTAGCAATGAATCAATCTTCCTCCAAGGCAACTAGTTTCGCTAAGCATTCCTCCATGATATCAGGCTTTGCCATGTTTGTAAGGACTGTGATGCGCAAGCTAGGAACAATATAGTCCATGGGTATAACGGCCTCATTTCCATAAACCATCTGAAATGGTGTTTTTCCAGTCAATTTCTTGCACATAATCTGATAGACCCAAAGGACTAACAGGATGCACACGTCCCAATTGCTTTGATTGACATTACAGATCTTGGTTAGAGCCTATTCCATAATTTTATCAAAAGCTTCGACTATTCCATTTGCATGCGAGTGATACGGGGTACCTTTTGCATGGTGGATTCGAAATTCTTCCATCAAAGCTTGTATTATTTCATTAATGAAATTCGTACCTCTATCACTCATCAAGATCTTTGGATAGCCAAACTTGATTAGCATTAATTCAAAAATAAAGTGCGCAGTGGTATCTATAGTATAATCCTTCATAGCTTGCACTTCGGCCCATTTGGTTACATATTCATTTGTAGTGATGATGTAGTAGGCACTTGTCTTCTTCCCTGGTGGGTTGATGGGCCCAACGAATTCTATGGCCTATTTTTCAAATTCTTGCAGGACCATCTGTGGTTGCAAAGGAATTTCATCCCTATGTGACATTCTTCCTGTCCTTTGGCATGTGTGACAGGCTTTGCAATAGTCATAAGAGTCACTATGCAGTGTGGGTCACCATAGCCCAGCTCTTAAGATCTTCCACGCCATCGCTTTCCCTGCATAGTGACCTCCTGCTATGCCTCTGTTGGCTTCTGCTAAAATGACTTGTCTTTCATGCTCCAAAATTTATCTTCATAGTACCTCATTAGCTCCCAGCTTATACAAGTGGCCCGTGATGATGGTAAAGTATGATGCATAGGTTACCAACTCTTTTTTCTCTTGTACTGAATATTTTTCAGGTGCCATCCCCATGGTTAAGCATTTAATAATATTGGCAAAGTGCACATCAACCAACTTAATAGCAAATAGTTGCGCATCGGGAAGTCCTTCCTCTAGGTTGGTTGGTTCTTCACCACTCTCGATTTGGGACAAGTGGTTTGGTCTAGCATTTAGTTTCCCTGGCTTCACAATTATCTTAAAGTCATATTCTTGAAATAGTAGTAACCATCGAAAAATCTTCCCCCTCAAAACAGGCTTATTGACTAGGTACTTTAGAGCAGAGTGATTCGTGAACATCTTGAAGTGCTCTCCCAACAGATAATGCTGGTATTTCTACAGGGAATATACCATGCCCAGCCCCTCGCGCTCAGTAGTGGAGTAGTTATGCTCCACACTAGAGAGTTTTCTACTAGCAAACACAACCGGGTGGTCAATGACCCCCTCCCCAGGCTGCGTAAGGACAGCTCCCAGGGATATCCCTGAAGCATCTATATGGACATGGAAAGCCTTCACCCAGTCAGGAAATATGATGATAGGTGTAGAGACTATCTTTTCCTTGAGTAGCTCAAAACTCTTCTGACACTCCACGTCCCAAAAAAACGAAACGTCCTTCTTTAGCAACTTCTCCATGGGTGCTGTGATAAGTGCGTACCTTTAAATGAACTTTCTATAGTAGCCTGTGTACCTAAGGATGGAGCGTAGCTATTTCTTAGTTTTAGGGACTACTAAGTTGATGATAACTCCTACCTTGGCGGGGTCAACCATTAGTCCCTACCAACAGAGTATGTGGCCTAACAAGATCCTAAAAGGTACACAGAATATGCACTTCTTAATATTTAGGGAAATCTGATGCTTTCTACAGGCATCCAACATCATGCGCAGGTTGAAGACGTGCTTCTTTACCAATCCAAATATTGTCCAAACATAAAAGTATACCTCCAAGAACTTCCGAAATAATTCCTTGAATATTGTGACCACTACTTGCGAAAAGATGGCAGGGGCATTTTTGAGCCAAAACGGCATGACAGTGTACTGGAAGGATCCCCATTCAGTGGAAAATGTAGCTTTGTTGTGATCTTCTGGTCTGATCCTGATCTGATGAAACCTCGAGAACCCATCAGTGAATGAGTATGCTTCTTTCCCTCCCACACTACGGTGGATTTCATCATAGAATGTCTTAGGGAAGGGATCATGTACACAACCATCATTCAGCTCGTGCAGGTCGACATAGATTATTATTTCTCCTTTAGTATTTATCTCTTGGATCACCATAGGGCTTACCCAATCTAACTGTTCTATTGGTTCAATGATACCTCTGGCTGGAATTTTGTCAATTTCTTCCCTCACTTTCTTCTTATACTTGGGGTTCAAACGGTAGGGTTGCTGCTTGAAAGGGCATGCATCTAGTTTTAAAGTGATGTGCATGACACTAAGGTCCCCTGTAATACCCTTGAGTTCTGAGAATTTTGTAAGAAACAGGTCCCAGTGCTCCATGAGAAGCTTTGTGACTTTCCCAATGGTATCATCATCCCAGGCATCTCCAATATTAGCTATCTTATGTTTTTCTTTCGTGCCAATGTTGACTTCCCTTAGCTTAAGAAGCTTGGTCACATCGACGGTCTATAGTGAGGGTCCAAAAGCTGCGCGTTCTCCCTCTAATTCTGGGATAGTGATGTTTCGTGGGTCTTCATCACATTCCTCCATTGATATGTTGCGGCAGTTAGCAATATCCTGCATCTGCATATCCCAAGTTGGTGCCCTATACTCCACACAAGGGCGTGATTCATCAAATAATAGGGCATCTATGTCCTGCAGGGCTTCGTACAATGCCTTATTTCCACCTATCAATCCGAACATCCCCAAAAAATCGTTGTTGTGGTGGATTCGACACACGGGTGTACGAAATCGCACGAGTTTAGAGAGGGTGATCTACCCTTTAAACTATAGGTAACAGGCAGTATCTAGGGGGATCTCATAAGTATAAAACTTAAATGAAGTAATACACTGAACTATGCTCTGTTAAAAAACTAAAACTAAAAACACAAAAGAAGCTATATAGATATTTCCATACAGTAACAAGTTAAACAATGGCTCGATGGCCTCTTCTTATTGAATGCTTGGAATGAAAACAAATCTTAGCCACTTTCCAAAGGGCCCCTAGGCAATGGCTCTAGGTCCCAATGCAAGGATGTTTGTCCTTCAAGTTTTTCCTTCCATCAAGTTCTCTCTTGCTCCAGCTCCTTGGGTCACACAAGATGCTGGTAATGCTTGGGCAACATTGGCCAACATAACTTTGTGATCACCATTTTTTCATCTCTTGGTGGGTTTCTATAGGTGAGCTTCAAATCCTCCTTGCCTCCCTTGGTACATGATGGATGGTGACCGAAGGGAGGGGTATGATTCCATTGCCTACTCAAATATGATTTTTTGTGCTCACACAATGCCTAAGGAGGCACTGCTGTTGTCCTTAAGCAGCTTTCACATAAGGAGAAATTGCCCTTTTCTTGCTTGTGGTCCCAGAAAGTGACTTTTTTCTACTTTCAGGAATGTGCACTTATCAAGCTCCAGTGCACGCAGAAGGCACTCTTTTCAAAGGAAAAAGCGTGCATTTGAGCATTTATGACTAGTTGAAATTTGGTTTTCTCAAAACCTTAGAGATTTTAAATACTTCTTGATTGCATAATGTATCCTTGTCCTGTAAATCCTTAGGCTCGACATTAATTGATGTCATCTTCTGCTGTATGATTTTCCAGTGTTAATAGTTGCCCCCTAATGTGTGAGGTCTAGGAATAACTGTATAGCCAAAATACATTAAATTTTCTTTTCTGTATCGTAAGCAGAGAGAGAGAGAGAGAGCGAGGCCTGCATGTAGAATAGACAACACCTTGCACCATTTTCAAGATAACCATGGCCTAAGGGATCCCCTGCAAGCAGACAAAATATACAATATATTTTCAAAATTTCAACAAGGTAGGCATGTCCCATGCTCGTGATGCTATTGCTAATTAAAAAAAAATTACAGATACATGTGATGTCTATGCCACTACTGTGGTAGTGATGTTGGTGGTTGTTGATGATGACTACTGACGCCCTCAAGGGCATATTTCCTTTAACGATAGGTGTAATGTGGTACACATATGTGTAATCTTGGTATGGTATATCAACGAGGTGGTCATGTCCCATGCTCGTGATGCTATGGCTAGTTAAACAAAATTGACAGATACATGTGCTGTCTATGCCACTATTGTGGTAGTGATGTTGGTGGTTGTTGACGACAACTACTGATGCCCTCAGGGGCATTTTTCCTTTGACTATATGTGGAATGTGGTACACATATGCGTAATCTTGGTATGGCATATCACTCTACAACGTATGCACATGTACTCGCTGGGACCTTCCCGTGTAAGCATTGTTGTTAGAGACACTTATAAAGGCACGGGTCTTCGATGGATCTTGATAAAAGTGCAATGGTTGTAAGGTACGATACCATCATGACATGAAAGCTTTTGTTGTAGTCGAATGTCAAAAATATCGATGACAGCTATGGACAATGATGTCTCCCATAGTGCCACCCGAGGATACCCCTTTGCATGGGGAGGGGTCATCCAAGGTATCTCTTCCTTTTTGGACAAGAGGTGTTGATGTCGAAAAAAAAGAAGCCTTAACTGAACCATAATGGGTTTAACATAGGCATGTTGGTGAGCAGTAGTTGAAAATGGATGATGTGGATTCAGTGGCCCTAGGTCAAAGTATATTTGAGTAGCTTGGTTGCAGTCATAGGTATTTCTGAAGGGAAAAGTCCCTGGAATCGGTAGGACTTTCGGGGCAGGTATGAACTAGCTATGATTATCGTAATGGTGCGTGCATGGGTGGTATGAAATACTTCGACCAAGGGAGATGGGGGACTTATGCCATGGGAGAAAAAGCGTAATATGAGGGCGAAGAGGCAAAGGGCATTGTTTTTTATCTTTGTACACTTACCAAAAGAATAAAATAATGGGGTTGGTTTGTACAAAACATAGAGACGGGTACCCCAAAATATGAAAGAGGGTCGCTCACTTGATGGTGTGAGGATGGTATTTCGCTAGGGGTAGGGGTCCCATTGGTTGGTCTCATGTGCAGGGTTGATGAAGCGGAAGATGTCGCAGATGGGTTAATGTTGATGGAGGTACGGTGGGCCAAATGCAGTGCGCGGAGGTGCACTTTCATTCTGCTTGTACAACCCGATCATCCGGGAAGGGGGTTAGTTTAAATGGTGAACATGACCTTATGCATGGTATATGGATGGGCATGAGGTGCTTCCCAGACTAAAAATGGTATGGCCATGGCGTCGCTTGTGGGGTGATGTGTGGTCTACTTGAGATTACGATCACCATGGAGGGGAGGCTCTACTGACCATCGCGGATGTTTATCATATGTAGGGTGAGTTGATGATAAACGCAGTCGGGTATGAGGAACCTATGGTTTATCTCTAATGGAGAAATGATGTCGGGATATAAAAAAATTTCTGGGACTCTATCATGCTGAGGGTAGAATGATACCTACTTTGGAGCTTTTAGTGGTCAGTGTTGTGAATGGTTTACAGGTTTTTCCTGCAAAAAAAAACTACCTCAACTGAAAGCATCTTCTTTTCATTCAATATTATTGAAAAACATGAATCTTGGAAAGGAAGATGGGAGGGTGCATACGTGTCGTCCCTTGAAAAAATATTTCTTCGGAAAGCGAATGTGGGGCATCTCTTTCGTTCGTCATGGTATACTGATGATGGTGCAACTTACGGTTTGTAGAATGGACCTTCTGATCTCCTGTTATGGACCTTCGAAGTTCTGGAAAAGGGCGATAAATAAGGGATTATGGCCCTAATCCTATTCATTTGTACTTGCTGAGTTTTGGGAGACCAGAGGTGATAGCAGAGCCTTTCTTGTTGTTGTGATTAGCCTGTGTACAAAGGAATAGCGATATTATGCCGAGGTAACTTTCATGACGTCCTGCATTTTGGTTTTTCCAGTTTGGTCTAGGGGTCATACAAATTAGGTTTGTATGGCCTTAAAGGAGATTTTTTCCCTAGATTGTGTGGGAGATCTAGGAAAATAGGCACCCCCCTTGCACGTATTTCTCAGGTACAACCATGCGAAGGCACACTATACCTGCCTTTTTGCATGCAAGGGCCTGCCTGTGAATGAAACAGGCATGCAAGGGCACGCCTGTATGAGAGGCAGGCGCACAAGGGCAGTGTTTTTTTTTGCTATCCCTTATGATTTTTCTCCTTTGTACTGATGGGTGCCTGTTGCTTAGCAGGTTGGTGTGGAGAGAACGAGATTGGCTCGAGATCCAGACCGCTCTAGCTACTGATGCTGGGGCGCACCAACAGTTGGCCACATGGGGCCTCCTGAAATTTGCCGAAAATGAGTTCCTTCGGTCACAAGACCGTTTGTTATGATATATCATACAACATTGGTGCAAGAGGCACAACATGTTTTTTCTGCAGGGACGAACCTGATTATCTGTTTGGAGACGGATATTTACTTTGGGACCGAATTACTACCTTAGGGAGAGGCGCTGAGGTATCCACATCCTGCTGGATAGGTGAACATGGATAGGTTATGGAGGAGGCATTGCAGTGGTGTGCCTCTTAGTGAGGGGTGCATCAATATTGCCTCAGTGATAGATGTGGCCGAGCGGTGTGCTCTAGCCATTATTGTGCAACTGGCGGGGTCATTTGCGCCTCATCAGGCATCGAGCCCACAGGTGGGGGTTTTATGCCATTTGAGGAATGGGCATTTCTTCGATTTTGCCCATTTATGCCTTGATGGTATGGTGTCGCAACTGAACCAGGTCCAGTGTGGATCCAAATCCTTTGTGTACACTAGCATTTTGTGCAACATTATGTATGAGAGGGTCATGCTGCTGAGGCCTGTGGTGGTTGTGCCTATTGGGGGGTCGAGGAAGCCATCCATAAGGAGGTGGGCTCCACTGATGCCACGCAGTGGTGGTGGCATGGTGGGTCGTTATTGGAACGACACAATGGAGGCCTGGTTTGAGGCCAATCCACAGATGTTTTTTCCATACCCTTATGCGGGGATGGACTTTTAGGGTGATTCAGATATTCGTCTCCCTTTTGGTTATGTTTGGGGTCCCGCAGGTATGTGTTATATTTGTGCATTTACTCGAGTATTTGTGTTCTTGAGTGTTTTTCATTGACACTGACATTATTTTGGTTACTCAAGTATTTTGTCTTCTTGAGTGTTTGGTTTTGATTCATTGATACACGTGAGAATGTAATATAATCAAATTGTCTTCTTAATATTCTGGCACACAAATATTTTCTAAATAGGTTTGCATCTCTGGTTTCAAATGTTTGGTTTAACTATGAGACTACTAACTAGGAATCTAGGTAGACATGCATATGGCGAATGCCCTGGTGGAGGGCCTCGCACATAATTCCAATAACGACATCATATTATGCCTGATTGTTGGTTGCTGACCCGATGCACACGTCATTTGAACATAGCGGTGATCGTTCAGGGTAGTAGATGACCCAGGAAGCTGCAGCTAAGTTTTGAGACCATCGCGATGCTCCATCAACAAATCCGAAATAGGGTTCAATTTGGTGATCCATGGTAATATATTGAGTGCGTTTAGGTTTTTTGGGTCAAAAATATTTTGGTATTTGGGATTTTTGTGTACTCTAGGGGATAAGAGCTACAACGGCCCTTATGGGTAGAATTTCCTGAGGTAAAGGTCGCTGACGAGGTTAGTTAGGTAGGTCTCGTTTGGTCTCGTCAATATGTATACCCCCTGTCGGAGGAAATTTTTGATGATATAGGGCCCTTTCCATAGGGTTTTGAACTTCCCTAGCCCTAAGGCTTATTTTGTGACATCATAGTGAAGGACTAGCTCTCCTTTAGTAAATGAGCGAGGGTTGATGTGGCAGTCGAATGATGCTTTTATCCTTTTCTTATGGTCCTCATTGTGTTGCAGCGATTATCGCTTGTTTTCGTAAACTAGCTCTAGTTGTACTAGGCGTTTTTCTAGAGGTTGGGTGTCATTAAGGAGTTTGATGGCTGTATGCAAGTTTGGGATCTCACAGAAATCGATGCAAGGGCATAAGGTGCCTTGGTTTTTTGTGACAGGAACAAAGACGAATTCCTATGATGGGGAGGTTGTTGAAATCATGTTTTGGGCATGCGATGACATAATTTTTATGTGATAAGTTGTGTCGCTGGCATGCGGCGGGGGACAGATCTTCGCAATGGAGTCCTAAGTTAGCCGATAGTTGGCCTTACCACTAGGATAGTCAATTCCCAGTAGATGGAAGTTGATTTTATCACAGAGGTGTTTGAACGTTTGTAGCAATGCACATCCCTCTGGCACTTGATTATAACTAGTGAGAATGGTGCAAGGTATCATAGTGCTGACAGAGTAGTTAGTGTGAGAATATACACTATTTGATGTTCTAGATGTGGATGCTTGGAAAGAGTGTGTTGCAGAACAAGTCATTTTTTGTTTCCATTTCTGCATCATAGGTTGAAACTTGCCTCCCTTTTTGGTGGGTGGCTGACTTAATGCTGCTCTATATGCTCTTAGCTTGGGGAGATGTGTGCACTTAAATGTATGATGAAAGTGTGACCAAATTCGGCAGTAAGTGTGTGTGATCTTCTCTTGATTAGAGAGAAGATTTTGGGGGAGAGACGAGATTATGCGGAGACTATTTGCAAGGGGTTTGAGTTATCTACATTGCTTGATTTGGTGATCATTTAGATCACATAGGCTGCATGTTATCCTAGTCTTGGACTGAGGTTTACGTGATTGGTGTGTGGTCTTAGCAGGCTTGACACACCACCCTGGTGGCGGGGTCATTGGGTCGACGATGTATCTTTTATGCCATTCTTAGAGGATGCTCGTCCTCTTTTCTATGGCATTGATCATGTCGATAGTGGGACGGAGTCATGAGACATAAGTACAATGCCGGTCATAATGATCATCCTGACATATCAGGAAAAATGTCCATGATATGGGTCTCCCATCACGCATGGTTTGAGGCCAGGTGGGGTACCATCGTCTATATGCTACTAAGTCAGGGCAGTGAACTACTATATGGTCCATATGCTTGCATAACGTGCATGCGGGTGGGTTTCGTGAAGTTCCTATGGTGGTAACTATGGGTTCCCTCCTAGGTCATTCTTCAGCTGACAAGAACATGATAGACTCGCTCATCCCCTCTACTTGGGTCATGGAGCTGCCGATGGACTCGGCATTTAGATCATCTTCTTGGGAGAGACATACTATGGCTGAGCAGAGACTAGCAAGGGCTAGTCAGAAGCGAGGTATGTAGTGACAATCCTCCAATAAGTGATTGTCGGTGTATAATGGGCATGTGAAATGTGCTGCCCGCAGTCCCACATAGTAGACCCTTTCGATTGGATACCATCTGTGGATGAGTTCCAATGTGGCACGCTTTTCGAGGTAGTGGCCATGTTCATCACATAACGTGCAACATATAATGGGCATTACTGGGGGGCGCTTTATGTATCGGTTCTCCTCTTGTAAGTACAAGATGGTGTGCGGATCGTCATTAATAGACTGGATGGAGGGATCCTATTGATAGGATTGCTGGATCGCGTGTAAGGCATCCCGATACCATGGTATTTCTGGAAAGTGGTGGGTATAATGCCCATAGGTGTCACAGAGGGCGCATGCGTGATTGGTATGCAGCGATTTTCCTGTACTTTTGGTGGAAAGTTCCTTTTTATGGGAATGCTATTTTCAGGTGCCTGCTTCGCAGCCAAGGAGTGGTTTTAAATCATCCAACTCTGGGCATATGTGAGTAGGGTGTCCTGTGACATCACATATAGTGCAGGCTGATGATTCCCTCTGTATGGTGGGGGTCACCACTTTTTTTCCTTTCTTGGCAATTTTCTCTATCGTGGTTGCTGGTTTCGCAGTGGGAATTTCCCTTGTGGGGGCGGCTTCAGCTGCTACCTTGGTAGGTTTGGGCTCCTCGAGACCGAGGGGTTGTAACCAAAATGCAGTAACGTTGGTAGCTAGCATTATTGGAGGGGGAATGAGATAACACATTGGGAATGCCAATGATATGTTGTGTAGTACTAGTCTTGCAAGACCTGCTGGGAGGTGAAGCCAGGAGGTGGGTATAGGAAAGGAGTTTGGGAGGCAGCATAGACTATGGAGGCTGTAGTCGCTGATGCCTCGGTGTCGTTATTACTTGAGTTTGTGTCCTGACTAACCTCAGCGCTTGATGTGGACATCATGCACACCGGGGCCCTTGTGGCATTGGGCGATACCTCAGGGATAATAGGAGGATCTCCTAGGAATGAGCATAGGACAGACGACAGTTTGAATTGGCCAGGGCCATATTCTTGATACCGAACAAGATCATCTGTGGCTATGTCTACATAGGGTAGAACCATATCTCTGTTGGTCAAAGGATGTTTTTCAGTGTGCGTCAGCTGGTCTATTGTAATGATTTGATCCTCGTGGGGAACATCATGATGTGGAAAATGGAGGATGTTAAGGCAGACATGGAATACATATAACTCCGCCGAAGGAGTATATTGTAATCCAAGTGAGCGTCCAAGACTTCGATGTCTATGTGGACCGTTTTCCTGGCTAAGTAGACCGGTACGTTTTGGAAGAGACCGACGGGGGTCGAGGGATGACCGTCGTAAGCTCTGAGAGTGATGATGGAAGGTTTGAGTTCTGGGGCTCCTAACTTCTACCATACATTATTTGACATGATGCACGCAGATGCACCCTCATCAATGACACATTGGTGAATAGTGATATTTTGTACCAATACTGGTATCTGGAAGGCAACCATGGAGGGAAGCGTATGGGTGGCTTTGTCTAAATCAAAATCCATCATGGGCGTGTCAGCAGGGTCGACGGTGCCTGAGGCAGAAAGTAGGGCATTCCACTGCTTCGAGCATGACTGTAGTACCTCTAACGTGGACATAACAGTAGGTGATTGGGATAAATCGTCTACGATGTTGTAATTGTGGGCTACTTTAGAGTATTTACCTACTCACCTATTAGGCCCTTTAACCATTTTTGGCAATGGTTCCAAAGGAATCTTAGGAGTGGTCAAAGGTCAAGTCGGTGTGCTCATACTAGCCCCTAACATACCGGTGTCTAGTGGGGTGTCGTAGCTACGATTCTGGGTTTGGAAAAACATTTCTTCCCAGCCATGTAAATTTCATGGTTGTTTTTCTTGGAATAATTGGGGTTTTGCTGCTGAGTGCTGACCATTCCTTGATGGGGGAAGGGTTCTTGCATAACTACAGTTGTCTGGGAAGATCCTCCTCATCCTCAGTTACTCTGAAGCTTTTTAAGCTTAGGGAGTTCGGGACAGTGGTGAGTATAGTGCCCGTACACCCCACATATTGAACAAGAATGGTTTGTTCATAGAGGTGGCCTTTTTCCTTTCTTCTGAGCATTGCTTGGATCCTGGTTCTAGTTCCGGTTGGAGTTATCTCCAGCCCGAGATCATGGTGGGCATTGTTGGTTGTTGCCCCCCTGTCTAGGGTTCCCTTTGAGTTTGTTTTTTACCTTTCTTTTGACTACGTTAGGAGGGTAATTCTTCTGATCATACTGGTGTGGTTGATTTTTGGATGGCTGCACAAAGTTCACCTCTGCATTTTTTTGCGTTGGTTGGTTATGTGCTTAGGAATGAGCATACTGCTATCCATGTTTACACCTGACTGTTGGGGGGGAGCTCTTCCGTCAATTTTTCTTCCTGCGTACTAGGTCTCCCGAGCCGGAGGGTAAGGTCCTCCTTGGTGATACACTGGCGCCCTATTAGTAAAATATTTCTGTTGCATATGATGACTTTGAAATCTGGGTTGAGACATGTCCTGGGTAGACCCATGTGTGTAACCGAGATTCTGACTGTTGCTGCCTAGGTAACTTTGGGTCAATGACCCAATAACTCCATCTGCAAAGTTCGACGCGCCTAGAAATTCTTGATAAGAGTGCAGGTGTGGGGCGTTAAGAAGGATATTGTATATGTATCCTGATTGTGTATAGATCAGGTCAAGCTGCTGGGCTTTACTGATTGTGTCCTCTTCGGATGTGGGGTTATGTTATGCCACATCCTTTGAAATCTCCACCATTAGAGTTTTCAAAAATAAATCTAAAAGGACTCAGTCGTCGAGTTGTGCTTTGCATAAGCTGCGATGTCGTCTCCACTCATGGAGATGTTTAGAAATGTGGGTAGAGGGGGATTTTCTGAAATGAGTCAGTAACTCCATTCCTGAATCGTGGTGAATGGGTAACTGAAAGTGTGTGAGGAACAAAGTAGCAAGGGAGCTAAAGGTTCTATGTGATGCAGGAGGTTGCTCGACATACTATTTCATAGCCACTCCTGTGAGAGTGCATTGAAACAACCTTAATCGAATAGTATCCTCAATGATGCTATTTGATGAGCACCATAGGTGAAAGGTCATTATATGATTCCCTGGGTCTTCTTCTTGCTTGCTGTCAAACTTTGTATGTCTGAAGGGAGCTTCGTGGGAATGGGAGGCCAATTGGGTTCATGTGCGATGGGGTCATTGGTGAGCTTCGTTAAATCTGGTAGATTTAATGTCACTAATAAGGATGACTGAGATGTTGACGCCATGGCAAGGTGTGAAGACACGAAGTTCTGGTTAGAACGAGGGTTAGTCTGTGACGTACTCAGTTGTGAATTCAGCTGGCTTCCCGTATCGGATGCACTCTTCTGCCCCCTAGGGGATGAAGGGGGACTGATGTGCGGTGTGGTGTTGGGAGACTGGCTAGGGTTCCCAACTAAGGTTGCTCCATGAAAGGAGGAACCAACTACTCTGGCAACGTTTCGTCTTTGATGCCTAAATGGTGAAAGACCTGGAACCCCTCCCGATAATGGGGGGAGGTTCAAAAGATTCCTAGACTGACGAGGTTCCATTGGAACTATTTGAGGGTCATCCAGGTTAGGTTTTTGAAAATTTTTTTGAGGGGATTGAGTTTGTGATCAGGAAAAATTTACGGCTACATACATAAAACAAAGAAAAAATGAAATGATTTTTCCTTTAATTTAATATATGTGATCAATCAAGAAAAAAATGGTTTCGTTTGCTTGTGCGTAATACTCAAAAATCCTAGAAGACCTAATAACATCCTCATAGACTCAAAATTAAATGGGTCTTGAGAGTATTTCTTACAAGTGCTGGCACAACGTCCCGAAAGAACTGGCAACGCCGCCAATCAGCCGAAGAGAATCAACCAAGGTAAGGGTAGAGGTTCTGGTGCATGCCTGCACCGTCACCTATAGGGTTAAGGATGCCCTAGATTTCACCACTAAGAACCACTATCCCATGTGAGCGTTCGAGTGTTGGGCTTCTTAGTAGTCAGTTAATAGTATCGAGTATCAACTGGGTCAGGTAGCCCCAACTGATACCACATGCACTGTGACTAAGCCTAACCACCTCTGAATCGGGTCTTTGCTGCGCTTGGGTTTTCTTTCCCATGGGCCGATAGGTGGATTTTAAAGCTCCCTAAAAACACAACTTCTATGTTTCAAATGTGAAGCGTGATCAAGGCGGCTTATTGGATGCCTACCCCCTTGATCCTAACTTAAGCTATAATTTGTCTTGTGGCCTGTGTGGGGAGAATTTAGTGAGTTGGTTTAAGTTATTTTTAGGTGGATTTCTTTTCTTAGTGAGTGAATGTGTGTGACCGTATGGTGAACAATCTCAAATTTTAACATATGGATATCGGTGATCCTTTACAAAAGTCCCCTAGTTAAACTATGTGACATTGTTCCTTGCTCAAATAAAAAGCATTTGTGGATAATGGGCCGCTTCCAAAACCTCCTAATTATTCTATGTGAGTGACTAAAGGGAGATGGAAAATCAAAAATGTAGATTGTTCATATGCTTCTCTAGGGTCACCCAATGGCACAAAGACAACAGAGATTACTTGTTCTAACTTCCGATTCAATCCTAGTCTCGCAATTTCCTAAATGCAAAAATTGAAATTTAAACTAAACAATTTCTACACTAGCTTATGCATGTGTGGTCATGAGCCACTTACTTGGACTAGTTAAACTAAGTGTGCATTCCATAATTTGAAAAAAACATAAATTGTTCAGAAATAAATGGTTAATTCACCCCCTACTTAAACTATGTGAACATTCTTTTGCAAAAAACAACTTAAATGAAAAATAACTAAATGAATACAAAAAGCAGCAAAAATCAGTTCTCAGAAGCTGTGGCGCATCAACACAGGTGTTGGTAGATACATTAGGGGCTGCCCAACACACTTACAAGAAGAAAAAATGGAGAAGATAGGGAGAATAAATCTCTCTACAAATTGCACGCAAAAACCTCTAACAGGTGCGCTTTCCTGCGCACAGGTCACTCCTGAATGTGCACACTGAGCGTCTATGTGAAAAAAATGCGTGCAAAATTATTGCATGTAAAAGATTTAGGAGCTACCTTGTTCGGTCTATCACCTCAGTGAGTCTAGGGACTACAATATGGGTTAGAGGACTTTCAGCTCCACTCCAGCATAGACTAAGGGTCTCCTGCAAAAGATGGCACCACCACATAAACTTGAAACACATTAGTGGAGTCGCCAATCCTGTTGTGGTGGATTTGACACACGAGTGTACGAAATCGCACGATTTTAGAGAGTGTGTTCTACCCTCTAAACTATAGGTGACAGGTAGTATCTAGGGGAGCTCAGAAGTATAAAACTTGAATGAAGTAATACACTAAAGTATGCTCTTTTAAAAAAAATAAAACTAAAAACATAAAAGAAGCTATATAAAGAGTTCCAAATAGTAACAAGGTAAACAATGGCTTGATGGCCTCTTCTTATTAAATGCTTGGAATGAAAACAAATCTTACCCACTTGCCAAAGGGCCCCTAGGAAATGGATCTAGGTCCTGATGCAAGGATGTTTGTCCTTCAAGTTCTTCCTTCTGACGTAGTCTAACTCTCTCTCTCTGCTGCAGTGGAATAAGATGTTGGGTGGCCAACCATGTTGGGTCACACACGATGCTGGTGTTTCTTAGGAAACTTTGGCCAGGATAACCTTGTGATTGCCATTTGTTCATCTCTTGGTGGGTTTATATAGGCGAGCTTCAAATCCTCCTTCCCTCCCTTGGTACATGATGGATGGTGACCCAAGGGAGGGGTATGATTCCATTGTGTGCTCAAATATTCTTTTGTGTACTCACACAATGTCTAAGGAGGCACTAGTGCTGTCCTTAGGTGGCTTTCACATAAGGAGAAATTGTCCTTTGCTTGCTTGTGGTCCCGGAAAGTGACTTTTTTCTAATTCCAGGAATGCACGCTTATCGGGCTCTAGTGCACGTAGAAGGTGCTCTTTTCGAAGGAAAAAGTGCTCATTTGAGCATTTATGACTAGTTGAAATTTGATTTTCTCAAAACCTTAGATAAGCTCAACATTAATTGATGTTGTCTTCTGTTGTACGATTTTCCAGTGTTAACAATCATCTCTCAAGGTCTCCCAGTGGCAGGTATGATGATGTAGCTCTACATCCAAATACCATGCGGTGGGGATTGGCTCCAAGGCATGAATGAAGAAGTGGACCCAATCATCCCAGGTCCTTTCACACCATACCTCCATCCATGCAGCCAAGTGCTTGCGCAAGTTCCCTTTGCCAAGGAAAGCCTCCATGTGCAGGTGAACCAGAGATTCAAACTATAGGATCAGCATCTTGCGACATTCCTCCCAATCCTGGAGCATTCCCTTATGAGTTTCCCACCACTGCGCAAGGGTCGTAGGCATGGCTAGGCTAAGTGCCCACATTCTTCGCTCCCTTAGGACTTCTGCTTCAAATGCTCTAAGAAAATCCCTAATACTACAAGAACCATCAAAGTAGGGAAACTCTATTACCTCTGAGGAGATACATTGGAAGCTCTTCGTGACCCTAAGACACTATAATGAAGTTACATCATGCAACCGATTCTGCCAATTTTCGATCTCCCTGTTGGAGTCATAGAGGCATTCACTATCTTTCTCCTACCAAAGCAGCCCATCAGCCGTAGGATTAATCTAATCCTCATCCTGGGTGGTTAGTTTATTAATATGATCCACATCGTCTTCTTTGTGCACAGGTTATGTATATTGTTCTCCTTCCGCTGGGTATAGAGGGACTATTACTCTTGTACCCTCATTCTCAAAAACCATGCTTATTTTCTTCAAGTTGATAATGCCTTCCATGTATATATCCCAGTCTAGTCCCAGGGGTGCAGGATAAGGGATTGCATCTTCTACAATTTTAATTACCTCAAAATCCATGTATACCTTAACCACTACGATATCTACCATAATCTTTGATAGTCTCCCCAATGGTATGATATTTTGTTGGTTAGCCATGCGTAGCTGTATAATATAAAATGCCATCTTAGGTTCTCCCATCCTCTGTCATGTCTATTTGGGCACGACATTCACATCAGATCCCAGATCCAAGATGACCTGATCCATTTCATAATTTCCAATTTGCGTCGTTAGCCGCATTTCCCGACCATTGCATTTCTTATGCTTGTAAAGTTTGTGAACATATTTAACTTTTGTTGGAGCGTTAGTTTTTTTCTGCGCAGCTGTCTATTAGTGCTTGAATATTTTCTACTACCTTTTGGTTGCATAGCAACTTCATACATGCCTGTAGGAATTTCTTAACTTCGTCATCCACTTTTAGGTTTTTTGGAGCCTTGGAAGCAGATGCCTCATCCTTGGTAAAGTCGTTGCGAGCTTATATGAAGTTTTCTTTCTCCTTCTATAGGTCCAAGCTTTCTTTTTTTATAACGGCTTTCCAGATAAGGGGTTTAGCCATAGCTTTTTCCTCACCTCATCCGGTAGCCATGCCACTGCGCGTTATGACATTAATACTAGGTCCCTCATTACGTGGTTTTTCCTTAACTCTCTGCACATTAGGAATTGGCGTCTGTTGTCTTTCATGCATTTTTGCTATCAGTATTGGACAATCTTCGATCACATTTTCCAATTGTCTACAATATCTGCAAGATTGTCGTGCAGGGTTCGGACAATGCCTTGCGAACTTCCCTACTTATCCATGGTTATAATAGATAAATTTCTCTCTTCCATGACCTGCGCTTCCACATCTCCCCCCCCCCCCTTCCCCTGGCTTCTAGCAGGGAATCCTCCTTGTCTCGAGGGAGATAGTGGTGAAGAAGGGTTAGCCTGTACCCTGTAAAGGTTTCCTCGGTCTATCATTAAGTCAAATGTTCGATATTTTTTG
This sequence comes from Pinus albicaulis, assembly GCA_034641835.2. Classification (NCBI taxonomy): domain Eukaryota; kingdom Viridiplantae; phylum Streptophyta; class Pinopsida; order Pinales; family Pinaceae; genus Pinus; species Pinus albicaulis. Next base: position 280,393,690 of record CM076578.1, on the reverse strand, counting down.
TTCGTAATGTCCCATAGATGAGCAGAACCAGCACCATTGTTGCTTCAAATCAGGAACATAGCCACCCAGACGAGGGCAGTGGTTGGTGTCATGTACTCCATCTATGGGGTAGTCAGCGCACCATAACGTGGGACCGCTTGGTCCTGCAAACTCTTTAAGGCACAATGGGTTGGGCCCCCCAGCCTACATGTAGTCCACCAGTAGAGGGCATTGATCCTTGGTGTGGCCTGACACCCTGCACTTTATGCACCATATGTCTAGGCTAGCTTATTTTCCTTGCCCTTTCCACAAACTATGGATTTCGAGGTGCATTGCCTCCAGTTCTCCCTGGATTTGTTGTACCCCAAACTGGGCATCATCTCTTGGTGCAACTTCTAGATTCATAGCAATCTCCAAGGCTTTCTCTTATGTCTCAATTGCTTGCTAACTCGTAGGTCCATGCAGGTGAGCTAATAGCATGGTGATGAACCATTCCTTGTGTAGTCTATCATCATACTAAAATTCCCCATCTCTGATAACCTTCTTTAGCCACTAATCAGCCTCCCATACCGACTCAGTGGGTCCTTGTCTAAAACCTTTCAAGTCAACCACTAGCTGAGCGTAGGACTTAGGTTTCCGAAACTATTATTTTAAAGAATTCTTAATCTTTTGAATAGATGGATCCGCATGCTGGCCTATGTAGCCCATGTACCAATCTAGGGCCCTTCCTTCAAAGGGAAGGGATATTTGCACCCTTTTTACAACATCGTTAGCCATATTCTGCGTAGTCCATATTGATTCTACTATGAACCAAAATCTGTCCATATCTTCATCTCCTACACCCTTGGAGGTGGACAGCTTCATGTGTGTGGCCATATCTTCTTCCGGTAGTGGCAAAGGTGTAGGGGAGTTCTTGCCCTTATGATACCTCACAGTGGGTGTATCTAGAGGACTAGTTCCTTCATGTGCAGTCGGCTCTCTTAACGGGTTGTAGACAGATCTATCCCCTTCTTGGTTGACTCGATAGTAGTTACCACTTCGTGTTGTACTCTCACTCTGATAAGAGGTCATTCATTCTGTGTGGTTGCACAAAATTTCATTTTCACACAGTAATATTTTAATTAGTAGTGGCAATGTTTACAAGAACTTACCTCATAATACTTTGAAGAACCTGCACTCCACCTCAGAGTAGGACATAAACTGATCGACTGTGAACTTTGTTACAAATCCTCCTAACACACTATCCACCCAATGATCCACAATTCGGGTGATTGTGTTGTCAACCTTCTCTAATTGTTGAATCAATTCCAGAGTCCACTGTGTAACCTGATCGTCTTTCTAACACGTCTAGAATTCTAGTAGCCTCGCTAGCCACTCATGGAGATTGTTCGCAAAAGTTACAAATAAAATTTCATATACTTCACTGAAAATATATTTTTTATTCAGGTTCTCTGTTGTTGTGCTGCGATTGTCCTTTAGAGAAAATTCCTGAATCTATATTTTGAACCAGTCTTCAAGCTCCAATTTCTCAAGACTCCAACTACCTCATGGCATTACCTGATCTCTCTCTCAAATTTCTCTCGGTCTCGACAACAGAACCATTTTTTTGCTTGAGGGGTCCTGACCCAGGTTCGCATTTAAGATTTGCCAACAAACCCTGATACTTTTGGCCCTTTCGAAAATGACCTACCTTTGAATTCCAAAGTCTCACTTGAAGCAGTATGGGTGGGTGCTCGAACCAATTTTCTGCACCTTGGGAGAGAGTAGGTAATTAAGGTAGATTTGGTCAAGTTCTATCAACTTCGCACAGAAACAAGCATACTATCGAGCCCTTAACATTATAATCAACACGTAAAGATAAACAAAGATACTATTATTAAGAAGATTTGATCAACACCTTCATATCCACATGCACATCAGCAATTATCAATACAGAATATCACAATTGCAGCTAATTCAAATCACACATAGGTACTTCAGCAATGAATACAACCAGTCCAAATAACATAACAGATTCTGTGTTCATTAGCATCCAAAACCAGTTACAAACCCAAGTCACAGCCCACGCACACAGCCAACGAGGTCCACACATAGCATGACTGAGGATCTCCATGCACACAGCTAGTAGGAGTCCTTACCCAAAACTACACAAAATAGATCTCAACAGTTTGCACGTAACATCAATATTACTTACTTACTTTTAGACTTAAATTATCCATCTATTTATACCATCATAGCTTGCGCTATCCTGTGGTCTGTAAACTGTGGTTTACGGACTCTAGGTCTACCTTTTGACCCATTACAATCCATTGGGGGCTTTGACCCACCCCAAAGCCCCTGTGTAAGACCAATCACTACAAAAATATATCAAAAATGCATCGTTGTAACATATCAAAACGTAGCTAGGGGACCCTGTTCCAACAAAGAACTAGAAAGAATTAATATGGAAGGCATGGAACTTATATGGTTAGAGGATTCTTGAAATAAGAAAGACTTCAAATCTAGCCCGAAGCAACAAGTCCAAAAGATGGAAGAAATCTTAGCCAGAGCATAGTGGCTCCCCGCTCTGGGTATCCATGGGGCCACGCTCATCAACACCAAATACTTCACGAAGGAGTCCCGCAAAAGGGAAAGGAAATTTTTTTTGCAAAGAACTATATAATTAGGGAAAGAAATGGTGGATTTTAGGCGATTCCCCAAGCTGACTAGATTCTTCGCCTATACCACCAATCCTATCCCATGAAGATCATCTCCTGGAACATAAGAGGGCTCAAAAACCGCATGAAGCACAGGACAATAAAGAAAAGGATTACTGAAGAATGCCCTGCAATATTTTACATGCAAGAAACTAAATGTTCCAGCTCCACTCTAGATACAATCTTCAAAATTTTTTGGAAAGGTAGTAATAAAATAGCAATTGATGCCAACAGAGCGTCTACTCGTCTAGCAATCATATGGAACCCCCAAATCATATCCTTAGAGAAATTTCATGCTAATAGACACTTCATCCAGACCAAATTTCACCTGATTGGCATAGATATCCATGGTCTTCTCACAAATGTCTACATTCCACAAAACACCCAACAAAAATTGGAGCTCGTGGACAACATAACAGAACTCAATAAACAACAAGCATTTCCTCTCTGGCTCCTATGAGGAGACTTCAACATGATAATCAATCTTCAAGAAAAGAAAGGAGGAAGGATGCATCTGGACTCAGACAGTAATAGATTCAAGAGCTTTATTCATGGTAACCACCTCATCAATATACACACCTCCAATGAAATGTTCACATGGAACAACAAAAGAGGAGGTGCCCATCAGATAGCCTCAAGACTAGATAGATTATTCATCATAGAAGATTTCATTCTGATAGGGGGTGACATATCTCCTACTATGATCCTTGTTGTAGGCTCTAACCATTGGCCAATACAACTTCAATGGTTACAACTGGGTAAGCATGGTCCTAAACCGTTTCGCCATGAACACTGTTGGTTCTGGCACCCAGGGTTCAAGAATATAGTTTCCAAATGGTGGACCTCCTTAGTAACCCTGCAAGGCACTAAAATTATCTAGTTCTAGACAAAACTGAAACTACTCAAAGGAAAATTGAAGGTCTAGAACATAAAAACCTTTGGAAATATCTTCACAGAACAAAAAGAACTAGAGGAAAAACTGAAGAAGTTGTAACAAACCATTATCTAGGAAGGATGCTTAGCCGAGTCAGAAATTTAGGAGAAGACCTCAATTACTCACATGGAAGAAATATGGAACCTGGAAGAAGATCTATGGAGACAAAAATCAAGAATCTTCTGGCTCAAAGAGGGAGAAAGGAACACTAAATTGTTTCATCGTTCCACCATTCGGCACAAGATGCATAATAGAATCACTCTTCTCAAGAACCAAACTGGGGAAGGGCTGGAAATGCAAGTGGCCATCATTAAGGAGTTGCACAATCACTTCAGGAATATTCAACAGGACCCAATCACTAGAGGCATGAGGCCATTGGGGAAACCACTCAAGACATCCCCAAGCTGATAACGGAGGAACACAACAGTATGTTGCTCGCAGCTACCACTCTAGCTGAGGTGGAACAAGTTGTCTTCCAACTGAAGGTAGGGAAAGCTCCAGGTCTTAATGGATTTACCAACAACTTATTCCATTTTTTCTGGGAGACCATTCAAAACAAATTATAGGACGTAGTGGAGGAATCACACACTACCCACTAGCTTCTACCAGTGCTAAATGCTACCTTCATCACTTTGGTTACAAGAGAATAAAATGTAGCCTCGCCAAGTAGGTATAGGCCCATAGCTCTCTGCAATGTAATTTACAAAATTATCTCCAAAGTTATTGCTAATAGGCTGAAGCAACTCCTTCCCATAATTATCTCCCTAGAGAAAACTGCCTATGTGGAAGGTAGGAAAATTCTAGATGGCATCATCTTAACCTATGAAGTCATTCACTCTCTCAAAACCTCCAAAAATCCTGGCATGCTTCTCAAAATCAACCTGTCTAAAGGTTTTGATAAAATCAGCTGGGAATACATTAAAAACTTTCTCTAGCCTTTTCGTTCAGCCACACTTGGGTAGGCTAGATCATGAGTCTCATTACCTCCCATTTTCTCTCCATTTTGGTCAATGGTATCCCCTCAACTACCTCTAACCCCTCGACAGGCATCAGACAAGTGGAACCCCTTTCTTCATTCATCTTCATCATTATGGCTGAAGGATTGGGACACCTTCTCAAAATCTCCATCAAATAAGGTGTCGTGCTTGGTTTAGCCCTCAATAACTTGCCCCCCTCCTCCCACCAACAATTTGTGGATGACCATATGATTATGGGCTACTCCTCGGTCCAAGAAGCCCACTCCCTCAAATCCATTCTCGACTCCTTCTCTAAAGTCTCCGGCATAAAGCTCAACCCTGAAAAATTGCAGATATTTTTCTTTCATACCCCCGCTCTCACACAATGCAACATTTCCTGCATCCTTGGATTCTCCATTTCTTCTTTGCCTTCCAAATACCTAGGAGCTCCTCTGACTGATTCTACCATCAATCACTCCTACTAGCGAGCTCTGCTAGACAAAATGGAAATCCCATTATCCAACTAGACCCATCACTCCCTAAATATTGCTAGTCGCATGGTCCTCATTAAATATGTCTGGAAATATCTCCCAATATACCTCTTCTTATTCATAGCATTTCCCAAATGGGTACTCAAGGCCATGCACAACTTGCAAAGATATTTCCTATGGGTCGGTACCAAAGAAAAAAAAATGGGCCTTAATCAACTAGAAGGATGTTTATACCCCTGAAATTCAGGGGGATTAGGATTGCGTGATCCTGAGCACAGTAATAACAATATGGGAGATAGCATCTGGTGGAAATGGGTCTCCAACCCCAACACTCCATGGGCCAACCTATGGGCGGCCAAGTATGCACACTCTTGGCCTAAGGAAGACCTCATCTGGTGCAACTTAGAATCTGGGGGATACCAAATCTGGAAATAAACAAGTAGTCAAGAAAGGATGATACAAAGTCACAGCCTCTCGAAGATGCGAAGTGGTACCCAAGCAAGATTCTGGGAGGAATCTTGGCAGTAGATTCGAAGCCTTTCCTCCATCTTCCCCAGACCTATATCGAGTGCGGCTCTCTAAGGAAGGCAAAGAAAGAACGTACAACACTTCAGGATGGACGACATCTCCAAGGATATAGGCAATGACTACACACGAACAGATGGAAATATGACTGGAACAATGAGGACCACACAAACATCTGGGAGGATCTCAACACCAAAAGAAAAATCAGAGTAAATACAGGGCCTGACATCCTTAGTTGGAGGCATATGCCTAGTGGAAACTACTCAACCAAGGCAGCTTACAACATAATTCATCAGTAGAACCTCGGCCTAACAGATCTCATCTGGAAAAAGATATGGATGTCCAATGTTTGGCCTAAAGTAGCTAGATTCCTGTGGCTACTCAGTAAACGATGCATCCTCACATGGGAGAATCTTTTGAAGAGGGGTTTTGTAGGACTTTCAAGTGCCCTTTATGTCTGGAAAACTTGGAAACCATCGACCAACTCTTGGACAAATTTCCCACCGTTAATTTCCTGTGGGATAGAATTGCATTCTTATGTCGTCATTCCAACCGATTAAGGGGAAATATCATCAACACCATTAGTAGCTAGACAGAAAATCCTTATACCAGGACTCTCCTTAATAGACTATGGCAGATCATTCTAGGCATCCTCATATGGAACATTTGGAAGGAAAGGGAAATTCACATCTTCAAAGAGAAAGCATCCACACTAGACAAGCTCTAGGACCAGATTCACAACAACCTCTCTGAAAAATTGGCCTTCGACGCTTGGAGTCAGGAGGACCTCTCCACCTCTGTAGTAGAGTGCCACATATGGAACAATTGGAAAATGAGTCTAAACACCCCCCTGTATATCAATCCTAGAAGCATAGGTAGAACTCCTGCCCTTGGAAAATCATACCCCCCCCCCCCCAATGGCTTCTTCAAATGCAACTTCGATGGGGCGTCCAAAGGAAATACGGGAAATGCAGGATTCAGATGCATTATCAAGAATTCTCAAGGCGACCCTTTATGGATTTACTTGGTAACATAAGTTGGGACAACAATAATTCTGCGGAGTTGGAGGGGATTATATAGGGTATTCAAATTGAAATTGAGTTTCATTACTTCCCCCTAGAAATGGAGGGTCAATCACAACTCATAAATATGGGAGCCACAAGAATCCTCCAAGGATTGGCTTCCTCAAAGGTATTCAAAATCTGGAGGCTCTCCCATAAGCTCAAGGTTCTTGAACAGATGATACACAACCATAGAGCCATTAATTTTGGCTACGTGTGTAGGAAGGCAAACTCCGTTGTAGATCTCCTTGTGAAAAAAGGGATGCAAAGTGGTTGTGAGCTGTATCATTCCAACCTAACTTAGGTTGAGGAGGAATCTCTCAGAAAATATTGTCACACTATCATTCAAAAGGATCTTCTCCCCTCGGATGCGGGTGACATAACTGACACGAATGACAAACATATCTCACACACCCTGGAGGATGGATATCTTCTGCGCAGAGCCTCACTTGTTGTGGGTACTCAAACCATTAGCCATCCGCATGAGACTAATAGAACTAGGTATGATGATGAGACACTCAGAACCGCGTCACCCTGTCCAGGGCACCCTTCTGCATCTATCACCATATATGATTATCATGATTAAATCGTATATTAGCCATTCCCCTTCCCTCAAGCCTGCTAAGGCGATCGATCATGGCATGTAGCTGCATGCGAGGCATACTCATTACGATCCTCCATGCATGTGTCCAAGCACCTTTAAAAGGATGATCTCTCAACCCCAATCAACCCAAAGTGTTTTCCCTCTACCTTTCATTTTTCTATCTCTGCTCTGGCACTTAACTGATTTGAGAAGGTTGTGCAACCCTATTCTCAGAACTGTGCCGTGCAGTCCCCTTTGGGCTATGACATCCCAATCTGCGCACCTCTTCCCTAGCCCTTCTGACCCTCGAGAAATAGCGCTTCTTCTCCCCCTGCTGCGTATCCCTCCCTTGACATATCCCCCCTCCCTTATTGCGCTATGGCCCTCAAATTACGGTAGAGAACCATCTGAGGTGGATAGAGAGGGGCTTTCCCTAGCTGTTATCACCATGGCGAGGACAATCTACTAGAGTCAATGGAAGGTGTTATCGCTCAGTAATTTCTCAAGGTTAAAGAAAGCATTTATCAAGGTAACCAAAAACCTACTTTTGAGTTTAGGATCTAGCCCTCCTAAACTCAGAGAGGGCTCTCTCTATATGATTTATCTTTGTTGATTTTAATTTGTTTTAGGCTAGTTATGTAGGGTAAATTGGTTTTGAAATTTTGATTTTTTTTGGTGGTGAAATCACTTACTCAGATGGATAGAAGTAGGTTTGTATTCCATTGGGTTATGGAGTCAATGTGTTAAGCAGTCAGATCAGGATCAAAGTCTAAAGGGAAAATGTTTACAGGGCAAGATAGTTGAGTTAATTCAGATCTTCAAAATGACTGTGAAAATGGCTTCAATTGGGGTAAAAGAGAAATTAAGGGTTCTTAAATCCGGATTATGAGTGAAAAGGCAGAGGTCAATCGAAACTAGGGAGCAATTAAGGTTTCCTTAGTCTAGATATCATTGGAAAACATATAAATGATAATCGGTCAAAACATAGTCCTTTTAACATACTTTGAAATAACAAGTCCTGATTTATCATTTAGATTTAGAATAACATTCAAGTATTGATGAACAACATACAAAATTGACAAAGAAATAAGTGAAAATACTTCATTGCAGTGACCCAACATATGAATGATGTAATATGATGTCTTATTGTTTTGATCCAGTTCACTAACTTCAAATTGGTACAAAAAACATTAGGTTCAGAATAGTACAACTAAAAAAATTTTCAGCAATTCATCCACCCTCAATACTTCAAATGATGAAGTATTTATAAAAACTATAAACTAGAATATCTTGAAAAAATATCAAGATTAGTTTACAAATATCTCAAACTCTATTACATAAATAGAAATTAAATAAAGGACACTAAAAAATAATGAATCTATTTGGCACTATTTTTATTTATTGGTGGTGATAAAGAAGATAAATTCATATTTGATAACAACTCTTAGTTGATGATGATGCTTCCAAGTCACTAACTATCTCCTTCCTTTGTGCATTTTGCTCCAGAAATTCTCCAAAATTTGGGTTGAGTGATACCTTTTTATGTATCAATCCAAGATACATATGTAAAACGTAAGAGAGGTTATTGTAGATAAATATGTTTTTTAGATAAACTTCTGTCATTTTTCTAACATTCCGCTCTAGTTTTTCACAATAGGCTATGCAAAATGATGTGTAAAATAGAACTTTGCAGAGTCCGAAACATAGGATATAAATATGTGCATGTATCTATCATTATTTAATACCTGTGCACAAAGTGAGACATGTTTTTGTAGGTTGGCATCTTAGGAACATAAACCTCCTCTAGTTTTGCATGATTAATTTCTTATTGGCCATAATCTTCTTTGCAAAATGATGAGTAAATAGGAATATTCTGTAAAAAGTGCCTTCAAATATTGTTTAAAATTTCGAAAACCATAATGGCTGTTAGAAAAATTAGAGGGCTTTTTGTAAATGAGGATGTTAGAAACAAAAATATCTTTCAGATTTTGAAAATTCTTTCTCATCTCTTTGTTTGTTATCTGTTGGTTTCTCTCAAGATGGCTTGTTTTCTGATATGTCTTTTAACTCTGCTTTTGATCTTTAAAATCTATTTTTTTTTTCACCTTACAGCTCTGTTACCTTTTCAATTTTACCCTATCTTAGTAATCTTCACCATCTGAATCTTTATTTTCATCCTGCTTTTATAACTTTTAGTAAAATTAGATTTTACTAAAAGATTTGTTTGACTTAATGTAAAAATGTGAATATGCTATTGTAAAGGCTTTTATTTCTTCAAATCATCACTGCGTAATTTCATCATTTTGATCTCTCTCTGACTTGATTTAATTCTTTGTTTGTATACAAACTATTTTTTTAATGAATTTTTTTGAATTAAAATCTGAGAATTGGGAGCAAACAAGTTTGTCAACTAGTATTGAAACTGTTTTCCCAATTTCATATTCCGAGAATAACCTGCAAAAATCAAACAATTTGTTAATGAAACACATCTTCTACATGAGGGGTGGTATCTCTCGAAGGAACACAGAGGTTCATGGACTGTAGAGGCTTATATTCTGATGGAAATGAATCCTCTGGTTTACGCAATTCAAATGATGAGATTTTGATACTTTGAGAACTCTTTAAATCACAGTGGCGCAAAAGTCAATTAGCATTTTAACGCGCATTTGCAAGAATAAGCATATGGTTTTTATTACATTGTAAAGAGAGGACACGCATTATCACACTTGTGGAAAGATGGGATTAATGGTTTTCACATAGAAGAAACATGGTTAACGGTTTTATACGAATGGATGTGATCAACCGTGAGAAGGACGCGTGGCATGGAGGGCTTCCGAAAATCGCCCATATCGCAACCTTGATTGGTGTTAATCATCGATCAGTTTGGGGAACGAAATGGCATGAAAGTTGTTGGATCTAAGGAATGAAGATTTGATGGTTTGCAAATAGCTCTGCGTGGTTAGGATAGGTGGGACCCGGGACTTAATAGGCGGAGGTGAATAAACTAAAGGGTGGGGAAATATATGTATTGGAGTTTAATATTATGGGGAAATATATTTAATGGGTTATTAATGTGGTATAATGCGGGATATTAAAATATAATAATTGGGGATTATTATAATAGTAGAGGTTAGAAATGGAACTAGGGAGGGGGTTTAAAATAATATCGGGGAAGAGTGTTTGAAGTGGGGCCCGATATATTATAAACACTGTAAACTTTAGATAAGTGGGTTTGTATGTGTTTATTCGAATGTTGCAAAATTATTAAATGGGAAGGAGGAACGGGTATTAGTAATATAAATGGGTTTTTTAAGCTAGAGAAGGGGTAGAGTTAGTCAGAAAAAGGGTTTTTGCAAAGGGAATAATTTCTAAAACAGAAAAGGGATTTTTAGCAATGGGAAAATGAAATAGGGAATGGGTAAGGATAAAATGAAGGGGAAGGAGTATTCTTACAAGGAAAATGAATTAGTAAGTATGAAATGATCAATTTGTGCTATCCATGCCTTGTGAAAACTGCGTGTACCTACCCATCTGCTACCCTAACATTTTTTCTTCATTTGCCATTTGAGCTTGCAAACGCTTTTTCATTTTTACTTTTAAAACATCAAAATAACTAATTCTATCCTTATTTTTTCCAAGGGCTTAGATTAAGTTGTTGAGCTCCTTCTTATTCTCTACCTAACCACTGATTTTCCAAGATTAAACTGTTTGTTTAGATATTTATTCTCAATCCACCAACATGAAATTTAAAGCATGAAAAAGTCAAGATTAAGCTATTTGACTTATCATGGATTGTGAAATTTTAACAAGCTGCACACAATATTTATTTTGCAGTAAAAGTAAATAGTAGTGGCATTTGGATTTGCATCACTTTCATGCTTTATTTTTAACTCTTTTTTAGTTTGGGGTCCATTTTCTATTATTTTTGATAATTTTTCTTTCAAGTCCTTTGATTTTTATTTTAGGACTTTTACCCTCTTTACATTTTTTATTTTTCTAATATGGGAAAAAAATCACAGAAATAAAAGTATGTACATATTTACAAGACTAATCAAAGTCAATTCAAAATTATGAATCCTATTGTTATAGGACCCTAACAATGGCTTCACATGGGGATGGCATCTCCTTGTGAGATGTCAAGAATATTGTCGAATAGTAGCCTGATCCATTGGGCCAATCCAAAACATGCATATGCTTTGTTGTATAATCTTTGTGATTGAAAACTCTTGAACTGAAATTGAACCTTTTATGCAAAGTGAAATATGATCTGAAATTAAAAGGTGGTGAAACCTTCAAACCAAAATACTAAATCATCAATGTCTTAGGGCCTTTTCCTTGGCTTCAAATCTTAATGAATTATTTCAAAATTAGCTGAAAACTAAAAACCAAAATAAGCTGAAATCCTACTTACTTACTCTAATAAACTTTTCAACTGCTGGTTAGGTAAAGAAGGAATGTCATCAAACATACACATTAGATCAGCATATTTCTTCTCTTCATATTGATCTATAAATCCATTTTCTTATCTATGATAATTGGAATTAGTAGAAATTTTTTCATGGCTATCAACCTCTTCTATTCCTTCATGGTGATTTTGAACAAAAAATTCATCTTTCATAGTGATATTCTATATTATTTCATTTAGTTGTCTTACCCAAAGGCTGAGTGTTTTTCTTCTCTTCTTCGGTTTTCAACTTTTACTTTTTTATTAGCAGATTAACTTCTACATCAATTGCAATGTTCTGCATTTGTACAATTATTTTTGAATCTCTTTCTCTTAAATAAAATTCTATTTCTGGATCAAAGGCACTTTGATAATGCAAGAGAGCTGAATCATGAGGAGGTCTAATATTTTATGGTATTGAATAATAAACTTCATTAAATATGTCAGAAAAATATTGTATTTTTTCATTTGGATGTCTTTTTAACTGATTATATTATTCTATGATCACAAAAATATTGAATTTAACTATCCATATGTCAAGAAAAGATTTGAAAAACTGCTGGAAATTTGAGATGCTTGCATTAGGCAGATTCTTGAACCAACTCTTTATTCTATTTTGCAAATAAAGAGAAAAAATTATGATTATAAAATCATCTTCAACAATCTCAAAGAGGTCCAGATAATTTTCAAAACCTTGAATATGTTTTTGGGCAGTTATGTTATTATTTTCTCCATCAAACCTGGCAAGAGATTTGTAATAGTTATCACGGAAATCATGGAGTATAAGAGGTAAAATGAGGGGCTTATATCTATCAGGAACTTTACAAGGTACATGAATATGCACAAGGATTGTAAGATCAGTCATGATTATTTGAGGCTTCTTAATTGGAAAATGATCATCATAAGATTAAAAAGAAAGGTGCTCGAAGGGATTAGGAGATTTAATATTTACAATTTTTAAAGGTAAATAATTAAAAACTAATGTAAGATCTTCTCTAAAATACAGTATACATTGAAAAAATTTCTTAATGAGAAAGCACATGAGGTCTTGGATTGTAATCCAAGTTAAAAGTCTGATATTTCCATATTGTTCTTTTAGGTTCATTCCTCTAGTGGAGTCTTGATTTTCAAATTGATTTGGAGTCACCAGGTGGAAAATTTTAACCTTTGTGTGTTTGATCACTGTCCACCATCATAGATCAGATCTAAACCTATAAAATATTTCTGAAGAAACTGTTAGTCTCCCTAGTGGAGTCGCCACTATGTTATCACTGAGTCATTTCTCAAGTTTAAAGAAAGAATTTTCTCCAGGTAACCACAAACCTACTTTTGAATTTAGGATCTATCCCTCCTAAACTCAGAGAGGGCTCTCTCTATATGATTTATCTTTGTTTATTTTAATTAGTTTTAGGCTAGTTATGTAGGATAAATTGGTTTTGGAATTTTGATTTGTTTTGGTGGTGAAATCACTTACTCGGATGGATAGAGTTATGTCTGTATTCCATTGGGCTATGGATTCAATGCTTCAAGCAGTCAGATTAGGATCGAAGTCTAAAGTGAAAATGTTTACGGGAAAAGATAGCAGAGTTACTTCAGATCTTGAAAGCTGATGGTGAAAATGGTTTCAATCGGGGTAAAAGAGAAATTAAGGGTTCTTAAATCCTGATTATGAGTGAAAAGGCAGAGGTCAATCGAAAATAGGGAGAAATTAAGGGTTCCTTAGTCTAGATATCAGTGGAAAAAATATAAATGATAATCAGTAAAAACCGAGTGCTTTTAACATATTCTAAAATAAAAATTCCTAATTTATCATTTAGATTTGAATAACATTCAAGTATTGATGAAAAATGTAAGAAATTGACAAAGAAACAAGTGAAAATACTTCACTGTAGTGACCCAACACATGAATCGTGTAATATGATGCTTTATTTATTTGATCCACTCTGGTCACTTGAACTTGGTACAAAACCCTTAGGTTCAGAATAGTACAACTACATAAATTTTCAACAATTCATCCACCCTCAATACTTCAAATGATGGAGTATTTGTACAAATTCTAAACTAGAATATCTTGAAACAATATCACGATTGGTTTACAAATGTCTCAAACTGTATTACATAAATAGAACTTAAAAAAAGGACACTAAAAAATAATTAATCTATGTGGCACTATATTTATGGATTGATAGCGACAAAGAAGAGAAATTCAAATTTGATAGCAACTCTTAGTTGATGATGAGGCTTCCAAGTCACTAACTATCTCCTTCCTTTGTGCATTTTTCTCTAGAAATTATGCAAAATTAGGGTCTAGTGATACCTTTGTATGTCTCAATCCGAGATATATATGTAACAAGTGAAAGAGGTTATTGTAGATAGATCTTCTTTTGAGATAAACCTCCCTCTGTGTTCTAAAATTCCACTCCAGGTGTTCAGAATATCCTCTACAAAAAGATGTGTAAAATAGAACTTTGCACAGTCCGAAAAATAGGATCTGACGATGTTCATGTGTATCTCATTATTTAATACCTGTGAATAAAGTGAGATAGGTTTTTACTTAGGTTTTCATCTTAGGAACATAAACCTCCTCTATTTTTGTAATAGTCATTTCTTATTGGCCACACTCTTCACTGTACAATAATGACTAAACAGGAATTTTCTATAAAAAGTGCTTTCAAATATTGTTTAAAATTTCCAAAACCATAATGGCTGTTAGAAAAATGAGAGAGGTTTTTGTATATGGGGATGTTAGAAATAAAAACCTCTTTCATATTTTGAAAATTCTTTCTCATATGTTTGTTTGTTATTTGTTGGTTTCTCTCAAGTAGGCTTGTTTTCTGATTTGTCTTCTAACTTTGCTTTTGATCTTTAAACTCTGTTTTTTGTTTTCACCTTATAGCTCTGTTACCTTTTCAATTTTACGCTATCTCAGTAATATTAATCATATTAATCTTTATCTTCATCCTCCTTTTATGACTTTTAGTAAAATTAGATTTTACTAAAAGATCTTTTTGGCTTAATGTAAAAATGTGAATATGCTATTGTAAAGGCATTTATTTCTTCAAACCATCATTGTGTAATTTCACCATTCTAGTCTTAATATCACTTGATTTAATTCTTTATTTGTATACAAACTGTTTCTTGAATGATGTTTTTTGAATTAAAATATGAGAATTTGGAGCAAACAAGTTTGTCAACTATTATTGAAATTGTTGGCCAAATTTCATATTTTGAGAATAACCTGCAAAAATTAAACAATTCGTTAATGAAACACATCTTTTGCATGAGGGGTGGTATGGCTTGAAGGAGCGGAGAGGTTCATGGAATGTGGAGGCTTATATTTTGATGGAAATGAATCCTCCGGTTTATGCAATTCGAATGACGGGATTTTGATACTTTGAGAACTCTTTAAATCACAGTGGCACAAAAGTCAATTATCTTTTTAACGTGCATTTGTAGGAATAAGAATATGGTTTATATTACAGTGGAAAGAGTGGACACACAATATCACACCTGTGGAAATATGGGATAAGTCGTTTTCGCATAGAATAAAAGTGGTTAACACTTTTATGCGAATAGATGCGATAGACTATGAGAAGGACATGTGGCATGGAGGGGCTTAGGAAAACTGCCCATATTGAAACCTTGATTGGTGTTAATCATTGACTAGTTTGGGGTGCAAAATGGCATGAAATTTGTTGGATCTAAGGAACGAAGATCCGACGGTTGGAAAATAGCTCTGTGGGGTTAGGATAGGTGGGGCTCGAGACTTAATAGGCAGAGGTGAAATAAATTAAAGGGTCGGGAAATGTATATATTGGATTTTAATATTATGGGGAACTATATTTAATGGGGGGTTGATTTGGTATAATGTGGGATATTAAAATATAACAAGTGGGGATTATTATAATAGCAGAGGTTAGAAATAGAATTAGGGAGGGGGGTTTAAAATAATATTGGGAAAGAGTGTTTGAAGTGGGGCCCGATATATTATAAACGTTGCAAACTTTAGATAAGTGGGTTTGTATGTGTTTATTTAAATGTTGAAAAATTAGTAAAGGAAAGGAAATTAGTAATAGAAATGGGTTTTTTAATCTAGAGAAGGGGCAGAATTAGTTAAACAAAGGGTTTTTTCAAAGGGAATTATTTCTAAAAGAGAAAAGAGATTTTTAGCAAGGAGAAAATGAAATAGAGAAGGGGTAAGGATAAAATTAAAGGGAAGGAGTATTTTTACAAGGAAAATGAATTAGTAAGTATGAAATGATCAATTTTTGCTATCCATGCCTTGTGAAAACGGCCTGTACCTACCCATCTGCTACCCTAACATTTTTTCCTCATTTACATGGGTGCATTTGAGCTTGAAAACCCTTATTAATTTTTCTTTTTAAAACAACAAACAAACTAATTCTATCCTTATTTCTTCCAAGGGTCTAGATTAAGCTATTGAACTCCTTATTATTCTCTACCTAACTACTGATATGCCAAGATTAAACTGTTTGGCTAGATCTTTATTCTTTGTCTAATAACATTAAATTTAAAGCATGAAAAAGTCAAGATTAAGCTATTTTTCTTATCATGGATTGTGGAATTTTAACAAGTTGCACACAATCTTTATTTTGTAGTAAAATAAGAAAGTAGTGGCATTTGGATTTGCATCACTTTCATGTTTTATTTTTATCTCTTTTTTATTTCGAGTCCAATTTCTATTATTTTTTATATTTTTTCTTTCAAGTCCTTTTATTTTTCCTTTAGGATTTTTACCCTCTTTACATTTTCTATTTTTATAATATGGGAAAGAAATTTGGAGCAAGCAAAGTATGTACATATTTACAAGACTAATCAAAGTCAATTCAAAATCATGAATCCTATTTTTATAGGACCCTAACAAAAGGCTCCTCCTTCAAAATTTTTGAGTGTCAAATCCTTGACCCTAAGCAAGAGGAAAGAACCCCTGTGCAAGCTGCGTAGAGTGGTAGGCGTAGCCCGCGAAAGTCCACCATCGCTCACTCGACACACCCCCAGCTCCACAAGACTGACCCATTGGCGGTTCAAGAGAAGTAAGATGATGATTCAGATTTCTAAGTGATTGATTTCGATGGCAACTCGACACATGTCCATGACAGAGTAGGCTCGAAGTCCCCCATCCTCTTCGCACTGGTCCACAAACCTAGGTGTTTAGTGGTATATTCAAAGGAAGGGGCTGTGGAGCCACCTGCTTGCCCCATTGAGGAGGAGGTCCCCAAAAACAATTATGAATATGAATATTGAAGCCGACGCAACTGCACAACTCTTCCA
Source organism: Pinus albicaulis (assembly GCA_034641835.2). Taxonomy (NCBI): domain Eukaryota; kingdom Viridiplantae; phylum Streptophyta; class Pinopsida; order Pinales; family Pinaceae; genus Pinus; species Pinus albicaulis. Next base: position 280,376,729 of record CM076578.1, on the reverse strand, counting down.
TGTTTTTTTTTAAGCATGCCAGCATTAGATTTTTTTTGCTTCTGCATATTTTTTGCTACTTAGGTACATCAACACTACTGTGCACATTGTAATTTTTTGTCTTAAGTTTTGATCGGGCTGGTTTCCTCCTCTGAGGTAGCCCCGAAACCGAGTAACTAAGGTTGGGATTGGAACCTGCCTATAGCATATGTAACTTCTCCTTTTTTTAATTAATAGAATAGCCTAAATTACCCCCCCAAAAAAAACAATGGATAAAACCAAGTTTTCCAAAGTCAGAGGGAAAATTAGTGGAAAAGCTTTCATGGAGGGCTTAGAATATGATTTGTTTATTAAACATTAAATTCAACCTTTATTTTTAACTAGGCCGACTTTTGAAAAATATATAGAGGTTGATGAGTCATAGAGGAAGTTAAGTAAATTTTCTATCCAAAAAGATAAGAGATGAGATAAATTACTAGAGCTTGTCAAATGAAACCGAATGCAAAATATTAGTGACCTGAAGACAAAAAACCAAAAGAAAAAAAACATTAATGTAAGGGCCACAACTGGAAAATTCAATTTCAAGTGAGAGTCATCAAAAAATAGCCTCGAAATTTGTGCTAATTGTCTAAATTAGTTTAGAATAGCTATTTTTCAATGTTATTGTTGTGAATATCCCAATCAGTTTGGATAATATTTCATTTTGTAATAAATTTTGTTTTAAGATATTTTTGAGTTAGAGTCTATAAATATTTGATATTTCGAAGAAAACAAGGTTGAACCCTTGTGATGAATCAATGAAATTATTTTAATATTCTAAGCAATTTTTGAAGATGATTAAAGGATTTTCGATTCATTCTGAACAACATGTGTAATATGTATTTATGTGAGTTTGCCTTATTATTCAATTATGTTTCTCATATTTTTTTTGCACATGTTCAAGGTAATATAGGAGTTTGGTTGAGGCTATATTCAATGTCAATCCCCCTGAAAGCCCCTATAAATATATAATTATTAAAAGAGATTAATTAACTAAACACTTTGTATTAGTTGATTCCTTTAAATCTTTAAATTGTTTCTTTTTTTCACCTGTTGGGTATGTATTGTTGTGTTGTAGAAAGATTCTATACACATCTATTGTATATTATAAGTAAGATATTCAATATAAATGTTTAACTGTTATATATATCTTCTTAATTTATTTTTTTCAAATCAAATTAAAGATTAAATGTGTTATAAATGGAAATCAACCCTTTATTTTTCTTAGACATACATAGAAATTACAACTTTTGAAATGTTTAATGCATTAGTCATCCAATTTAAATCAAAACCTTACTTAGATGCTTTGGCATAGTTTCCTGACATATAACTGTCTATAAAGACACAACAACGTGGACTAACCATGACTCTAGAATCCACCCTACAACCACTGAAAAAAAAGGTATGATAATGGTTTGGAAGTTTACCAAAAGCTCGCGGGGTTTGGAGTAATGGAAAACCTAACATCTATCTCCGTATTTCCTTTAGTTGAATTACTATGATTGCTTCTTGAGTACAATACCACATTATATTAATCATCATGTTATGCATTTCTTGCAATGTATCTCTTCTGGACTTGAAAAGGAAACTAGGTTAGAATGAAAATAACACTATTTTATTTAGATAGAAGACTATTTAATATAATGGATTTATAACTCTTGATGTATCATACCCTTATAATTTCTAGCTAGTTAGGAGTAGATATCATATTGTTTAGATGACTAGACATGGTAATTCTACATAACATATTAAAACTGAATAATTAAATATTTAGAGAAAGATTTGCATTTACTACTTTTACTTCGAATAGTCTATTCAATTAATAATAATTTTCCTTGGATGACTGATTCAAATCTACATTTTATAACTATTTATATATGAGGTTAGTGTTAATGATAACTTTGGATTTACCATCTCTTCTCGACCATTCCACTTCCTTAATTTGATCTCTAGGTGTTGAGTGACTTCCTCTTAATATCCCTATATAGATTTTTCCATTAGATGCACTTATATATTTACTTTCTATGTGTGGAAATTAAAATTAGAGTATTTATCTAATATAATTTCAATGTTTATGGAAAAAAATAATAAATTACTATAGAAATATAACTATTGAAAATAAGTGAACAATGTACACCCAAATATCTACCACCTCTAAACTAAGAAATATATTTTCTTCTACTAAATGGAAGATAATTGACTCATATAATAATATTTACATGTCATATACTAATTTTAGATTTGTGAATGCAATCTAAAGTATATGAGGTCTCGTTATCAAAATGTGAAGATCAAATTTTTGTGTGAATTCTATGAATATCATTCTCCAATATGTTAGAAGTAGATGTTAGAAGGGGATATTAGAAAGGATGATGAATATGAAATAATAAATCAAGAAACCACTATAAAAATGACATATAAGAAGTTTACTAATCACTTTAATTTATGCTTTCTAATTTTGATAACATATTCAAAAGAAAAAGACTTCATGTTTGGAGCTTTGACCAACCCTCATGATTATAGTTATCTATTGAAGCAATTTTGCATAGTTAATAATTGTTTTTGGGATATAGAAAATGTGTGTTATGTATTATTATGATTATCATTCCTTTCCTTTAAATTTACTTATTAAAATCTCCAAAAAAAACTCCCCTAAATCACTAGACTTTGTCTTTGCCGAATTTTGTAAGTTGCATTTATCAACTACGCTAGCTAAAATAACTCGACTTTGTCTTTGCTGAATTTTGTTAGTTGCGCTTGTCAACTACACTATCTAAATAAATGTTAGAGGAAAATTCATTGATTGACGATAAAAAAAAATATAACCTTCATAAATTTACCACTAAATATTTAATAATGTTAGAAACATAAAAATAACTTTCCAAAATTATCATTTTTTAGAATCACAATTAGTACTTATCTTTTACCTATGTACTTATCTTCTCCCTTTGGATCAAAAAGTGGTGCTATGGGTAGCACTTCTTATTCGAGAGTGGTTAAAATAAAAATTTATTCTAAACCATGGATTTAACAAATAATATCATTGTAGACAAAACACAAATTGTCATTCAAATTAAAAAATGATTTTCTGAGTAACACTATAACATTTTCTGTTAAGTTAAAATTATAGCTTTATTAAAACTATGAAATTAACTACTCTTACTAAAATAGATAAAATTTAAAATAAACTAGTAAATCATTACTTAATGATTTATTGATCAGTTCATTTTTTTAATTTACATTAAAAATAAATATAATAATTTTTTTTTCTCACCAAAGAAATAAAAAATATATATATAACCAACTTTTATTTATTTATTTAAAAAAACATAACTACAAATTATTTGTAATTTTTTTTTAAATAATTAATAATTTTCTTTAAATAATAAATTGGCTAATCCAGAAATCATCCAAAATTTCAAACATCTTCTCTCCATCTTTAAATAAGATGTTTTTCTCTCCAGCAAAGAAAAATCTTCGAATATATATATATATATTTACATATATTTACCTATAGCTCTCATTGTTTTTGATAGATTCATTATAGCTTCAATTAGAGGAGGAACAACCACTAAAAGAAAATTTCTTGGCCCTTGATGAAGTTTATGACGTCAGCAGCACTACTCTGCACAATATTATAGAAGACGACAATGTAGAAATTACCAATTTACATGAAGTTATTTTTTGATTTTACGATGTAGATTTTAAGGAAATTCTAGTCATCCCCGAGCAGGAGGACATATTTTTTCTCATAGAGACAGTACATGCTGGTCTTCGTGTCTTTCATGTTTTACATTTTTATTTTAAATAAAATATTGGCTTCCGTATTTTAAAAGATGATTCCAAAACAGTATTTAACAAAGAATCAATTTAGGTGGCTATAGACTTTCTTCATATTCAGGAAAAGAGAACAAATATAATTTTTAGAGTCGTGAAAAAATAGGAGAGGATGAAAAATATCTGATTTTTAAACTATACTTTGTCACTAAAACAACTATCACAAAAACGAACAAATGAATTTCTAGAATTTTATTGTTTTGAAAAATTATTTTTTCAAAATCCATATTTTTTAATGAAACATACATGAAGGATAATGTTCGATGTGCATGAAAATCAGATTGAAAAATCGACTCCCGACCCTTCACTGTCGCCCTTTTATATTGCATGGCATTTTAAAATCCCTATAAAGATTATTCTATTTGCTTGGTTATTATGGAAAAACAAAATTCTAACTTCGGCGGTATTATGCAATCTGGGTTTTTATGGTTTTGGAAGATGTCTATTTTGTCTCCAGCATGAGGAGACTACTACTCCTTTTTTCTTCACATGTATTTTCTTTCTTTCTATTTGGCAGAATTTTATAGGGTTTATTGGTGACCGTTCATGACATCCATCTTAATGTATTCAAGCTATCAAATCTTGGGCTAGGGCAAGTTGTTATTACAAATCTTTACTCTTTTATGTGTTTTGGGAAATATGGAATGCTTGGAATCGATGCATTTTCGATGAAGCCCCACTTCAAATCTCCAAGATTACAGGGAATATTAATTTATGGATTAATGATAGGTTTTGCTTTGCACCTGCTATACAGGATCTTTCAAAGAGGAACTGGCCTAACCATATTGTGCTCCCCGCTTTATATTTTGATGGTGAAAATATGGATGGCCTATGTGGCTGCAGGGGCCTTGATAAAGCTCGAAAATAAGGATCAATATCACATGTCTTGGAATGGAGGTGATGGCTCAAACAATAAGGCGGAAATTATGACATTATGGAGTGGGCTATTGATTGCATGTCATGTGAATCTTCCTTCAATTCACATATATGGAAATTTGAAGTACACAATTGATGGGATCAATGACAAATGTGATATGCAAACCAGCAATTATGTTGGATGGGTACAGAGGATCAAGTATCTATTGGGAAAGTTTCAAGCATACACTATACAACACATATATGGAGAATAATACACGTGCGAACCTTCTCTCCAAAAGAGAGTTGGAGTACACATATGGTGCTATTCAGATCATGCATTACAAGGCCTCCACTCTGTTAAACACACGAACTTTTCCTCATCATTAATTTACTTACAAGTGAGCCTAATCTTCTCGAGCGAGCCAAAATATATATACAAGCCAGAGGGATATCCTTTTTTTCATATGTTGTTTTTATAGTTTATATCTTCATTGTACATACCAGATCCTCTTCTCGTTTTTTCTTCTCTTCTTTTTTCTGCTATATGTTGTTTTCATTCGAATGATGTTCACACTGTCCTTTGGTATGTTTTGGGGCACAGTGCTGCTCTATTCAGTTAAGTATTTGGATGGGTCATATGTGTTGGGTATGTGATTTAGATGCGAGCTAGATGGCCTATTATCTGAATCATACAATGGATCCAATTATGCCTCTACATGGGGATCATATATTACAGTTTAGCTGTCATATGCTGGAATGATTTATATAATGTGTTGGAAGATCTTTTGATATGAATATGAACTGTTTCCTGAAAAAAGAAAAAATTATAATACAATTCACAGACTTATCCTATAATAGGAACTTCTGTTGAGGATAACACAATGTAAGATAAAGAAAATTATAAAGATTTCCAAAACATTGTTTAATCAAAGATATTATAATACAATTCACAGACTTATCCTATAATAGGAACTTCTGTTGAGGATAACACAATGTAAGATAAAGAAAATTATAAAGATTTCCAAAACATTGTTTAATCAAAGATATATTCATAGTAATAATCCATTCAATACACCAAAATTTGAAAACGTTTTGAAATCAAAATTTTTTGAATGTTATAAAACAAAGTTTAACTGCAATCAACATATCTTTTATGATTTTTTCTTGTATCTTTTATAAACTTTTAAATAAAGATCAATCTTTTCAAAGAGGTTGAATGGATATTATTTCTTAACAAATAAATTTAATATCCATGTCTTCAAACATTTATACTTTCCTATTTATAATATTTTGATAGCATTGCGATTTTTTATGGTAATTTGATTTCAAACAAAGCTTTAATTTTATTCACTTAATTTTAAATTTTACAATATTTTTATAATATGTTTATTTAATTTAAATGGTAATTTGATTTAAGAAAAAAAATTAATTTCATTCACTTAATTTTTCTTTTTTCCATTAAATGACCATTTATATTTTAGCAATTGTCGATACATCAACATAAGTGTCATTAATTGGAGTCCTTAATAGTGTGTTATAACCATGGTATGGTGAGTGATCTCATATCATAATAATATATGTAAATTTTAGAGAGAAAATAAGGTAACTCTTTTCAGTTTCCTCATATACATAAGTTGTTAAAAAATGTTTGGTTTTAATAATTGTATTTGAGTCATAATGAAATGTAATTATAAAAATGATTGAAAATAATATTTTATTAATGTTATTATGACTTAGTAAAGCATGACTTTCATGCTTGGGTTATCATGTTTTAGGTCAAAGTCCCCATTGAGCACTTATGGGATTTATAGTGAGTCATTAGAGTCATTTTCCCTTTAATAAGACCCTTCTTATGTTTTGAATAATATAAAAAGGATTATTTTTTAGTGAAAAATAAATTATGTCACCTCCACACTGAGTGAGCTCAAGGAGATCACGTAGGCCTAAAACTTTGCAATTCGACCTCACTGGAAGCCTATATATCGAATTAGTTCGAATTAATTTGGTTCACACTCTCTCACTCAAACATAAGCTTGATATCCAGATGAAGGATACAAGAGGTGTAAAGTAGGGAAAAAAGACTCAAAGAAGAGTGAAGTTGCGGAAGAAGGAAGAAAAGGTCAAGATCGAAGTTTTGGGCCATCTATCTCTCACACGTGTGGGTTTTCTAGGGAGATCAAAGTCTCTATAGCTACATTGAACTTGTTGGTGTGATTTGATGCCAAGTCAAAATTATTGTTGGTAGGTCGAGGTTTTTGCTGCCAGGTGGAAGTTGCTGCTTCTAGGTCAAAGTTATTGCTTCATGTGGAAGTGTTTCTTCAAGATCGAAGTTTTTGCATTGAGATCAAAGTTCTTAGGTCCATAATACTACTACATCAAAATGTTTCTATTGCTACTGCTGCATCTAGATCGAAGATAGTTCTGGAAGGTGATCATCTGCAAATACAAAGGAAACGACTGACTTGGTTTGAAGGAAGTATGTGTCTAAGTCAAGGGAGTTGGATTATCTCAAGAAAAATAGTTGAAGGAATAGTTCTTGACTGTGTTTTCCCCTAGACTGAGGTTTTTCGACAGTTGTTTGCCAATAATTGTGTCGTTGATCCTTGTGTTATTGTTTTGGAAATTTATTTATGAACTAAGATAAGAGAAGACAATAAAAGTTAAATAATATCATAACAACCTCACAAGTAATTATCAAGTATCACAAAATATTTCTTCCTTTCTGATTTATAACATGGTTTTAGATATTTGGAAAAGGAGGAGGGGAAAGGTAGTTTTTAAGGGTCTATTGAAAGAAAGAAATCTCAATAAGTTGATCAAGAGCTCATAAAAGGAGACCTTAGAAGAATAAGCTTACTGTCTTTAACAACAATGTCTAACACACTATTACACATTATTTTGTCACCATGAAATTTGACTCCATATAGGTTCATCACTACCTATAATATGCTCCCTTAGAAGTCAAAAACCCTAATGTTCCTAAACCAAGTCTCGTAACTGGAGAAAAAGCTTATTAAACCCTTAAAAGTCTAACTCGTATTTTTCATAGCTCTTTTCTCAGATCTCATGATATTTTCTATAGCTCCGTGCATCCCGCACATTCGCTTATAAAACATGCACCTCGTAAAATAGTCAAATAAAGGAAAATGTAAGTTCTAGAAGTCCAGTTGGCCAAATATTCTCCCAACTGGAAGCTTACAGAAGCACGAGAAGTTCGAGCTTTATCCCTCCACTCATGGAGCTCTATCCCTCCACTCATGGAAATTATCCCTTGGTCTATGGAGCTCAAATCCCTTCATGAGAGGAATCCATCCCCCTCTTCATGAAACTTAAACTACCTCCATTTCGCTATAAATTGAGCTCATGTTTCAGTCTCAGGGGTAGACATACATGTTAGTTACTGAAGAAATTTTCAAAAGAACATACTATCTACACTAGTTATTGTTGGCATGAGAATGATCACACACTTATGTCCCTAACTTCAAGCTAGTTCAAAGAGAAAAAGGCTTGTCAAACTGAATGAGGAACGATTGTTTAGGACACCGGGAGGAACTTGTATGACATCAAGGCATCAGGTTGTAAAGTTACTATTTTTATTCAAGATAATACATAGGGATATCCTTTTCTCATTCAGTTTTTCTTGTTGTTATTTGAATAATTCAATACTTAGACTCCTTGATCGCTGAGTTAGATTATTTTTTCTTAATTATTATATGTTGTAGGTGCTTTTAATTCCTTTATCTGTCTTTGATTGCAGGTTCTACTTACTGAAGAAGCATATTTGGAATGACTGGATAAAATACTACACCAAACGTTGGATTTCAAGGTAGAGGCATGTCCTATTTCTTTATTTATAATAATTCTAAAGTTGCAAATAATCTAGTGAAAATTATTTACAAATGGATGTTTGTTTCTAGCTATTTGTAGAATACTAGGGAGACCGCTTTTGTCCGCAACAGGGATTAATCCGCATAACAAAATGGCAACTCCACTGGGGAATAGAAGTTAGTTTTATTTTCTTATTTTTCAGTTTTAATTTTAAGAGTTTTCTGATTTTGGTTAGTCTAAAACTGGGTTGCGTAGATAATACTAAGAATCCCTGATAAGAAAAGCTGAATATTCATTTTTTCTATATTTTTCCTGTTCTCCGTGGTTTTTATTTGAATACAGTGTGGTAGCCTCTGCAATTTTTAGTTCAGAATAGTGCGGTACCACTATGTTCTCTATTAGAACCTGTGGATCTATGGATTTTTTTTGAAAAAGTTAAAATTTTGTTTTTGGGAGCTAGATTACTTGATTCTTTGTGTTTTCCCTAGTCCATTTTAGTTGTCAAAATCTTATGTGTAAATTTCTTTTCAACAAATTTTTCATTTGTGTGATTTTTAATCTAATTTTCATTTTATGAGTGAGTTTCTGCCCTACTTTATTGCTTCTCCATATAGGAAAATTTCATCTACCTTAGCTTACTGATATGATGTTGTTCTCTTTCTAATCGATTAAACTCGTTGCAAACCTTACTTTTATGAAAATTGATTTCATTTTCATTTGCAAATTTAGAAGAGCTTTTAGCTTACTAAGGCCTGATTTTCACACTAAACCATTGTTGCATGTTTTCATTTCTGCCAAGATAAGTAGAAATTCTTCTTGGTTCGATCAAAAAATAGGAGAAAACGTCCTCAAATTTTCTAGATAAAGTTCAACATTATAATTTTTCTTTTGATTTTGAATTTTATGTTTTTAGGAGTTTTAGATATGGTTTTATTTTTGGAAATGGTTTGTTTAATGATTTGTAGTTTCTGATCTCGTTAATAATGGATTTCATTTTGAATGAGTAATTGATCATTATGAAATTGATTTCTCAAAGAAATCGTCTTCTTTTAAAATATTTTGTTTATGAATGAAAGAATTAGTGCTTTTAGAAAATTGTTAAATCTCTCAATCTTTCCCTTAAATAAGATTCATTGAAAAGAAAAGAGTTGAACGTTTCATTTAGATGTATTTAGCATATTTTTTAGTCAGGTCTTAAAATATCATTGAATTTTCACTTCCATACCTTCTGTCTTAAGAAACAACCAAATTAAAAACAACGCTTTAATAAAATCAATCTAGATATTTTACATTTTATAAGGCTCTTTTCCACCAACATAGCTTAGGCTAGTGTCTTGGAACAGGTTGTAGTTAACATTCCAAGACAGTTCAAACAAACAAGTAGCAATCTTATGGTAGGAAAAAACCAACTATAGCATTTGTGCTCTAGGAAGCTCTTCTTAAAAGAGTCAAGCATGAAATCATGTTGAAACGAGTGAGGTAAACTTACCTACCTCATTGGGAAAGATAACAGATGTGCACGTATTAAAAATGGTAAACCTTAGATAAACCATTGACGAGGAGCCTAGGGTCACTTGTTGGTAAAGCTTGGATTATATCGAGGAGCCTTCAAGGGGATTGAGCTAGTTACTCTGCCCTTGCATGTATATCAGATCATAGACTATTCCCCCAAGTACATTTGTTCCTGTTGGTGACCTTAGTGGCTATAAAATTTAGGATTTTTTCCCAAGATGACAGTCGAGGGAAGGTCCCACTCTACCTAAAGAAAAAGTCAACTAGACTCACTTGGACTTTCTGGAGGGTACTCTTCACTTCGAGATGGTATAAGTGGATAGACTTGCACCGAAATGTTTCATTAAGAAGGTTGTCAGGGTAACTATTCCAACCACCATTTCCACATTAGAATTCTACGACGTTGGATTTCATCACCAGCTAGTGTTTTTAGTGTAGGAATCTACTATTTTTGTGTGGATTTATGTCTTAGATTTTGTAGGCATATGATCAATTTTATTGTTTCCTTAGATACTTTAGGATATTTTTTTGAAATTTTCTTTGATTTCGTGTGCTAAATTTGTTAATCATGGCTGAATTACCTAGACAATCCTATAGAATGTAAGAGAAACCCCCTAAGTACACACCAAGGCAGTCAGAAAAGCTTAAATCTGAGAAAGGAAAACCATCAGGAACTAGATCAACTGAACACAAGGAAACATCAGTAATTATTCATCCTGATTACGAAGTAGATCAACCTCAAACAACAGAGAGTTCTCAAAGAAAACTTACAATTTTCGAACTAGTTGAACTTGCTTTCACAATTAATGAATTATCAGCTACTAAGCCAGAAATTTCTGAACCAAAAAATGAACCTGCTATGTCTGATCCTATTTCACAGAGCAGTACAATGACAATGTGATCAGCAGAAAACATCTTAGAAATGGTACCGCTTGAGACGCCGACCATTGATCGGCCCTCCTGGATAGTCTTCACCATTCATCTCCTTCAAAAGAAAGGCATTTTGACCTCGATATGCTGCAATCTTGAATGGACCTTTCTAGAGGTTTTCAAACTTACCGTGTTTACCTTTGTCCTCATTCCTAGCGTCCCACTTTAGTACCACTTCCTCTAACTAGAATTTATCCGCCTTCGCTTTCCTGTCATAGATCTTTTTTAGTCTCTCCTGCAACTTGAATGTGTTCTGGAAGACCTCTTCTCTCGTTTGCTACAAATGAATCATCTGATTTATCCTTCTCTTCATATGGCTTTCTTCACTACCAGCTTCTTGAAGAAGCTTGACCACCGGAACAACAAGTGAGGTAGGAAAAATTGTATCCACTCCATAAACTAACTCGAAGGGGGACATACCAATAGACTTCTTTTGACTTACCCGATCAGCCCATAGCACATTTACCTGCTTCTTATGCCAACTCTTCTTAGTTATGTCCAACAAATTTTTAATGATATTGACTAGAGACTTATTGGAAGATTCCGCCAAACCATTGCCTTGCGGATGATAGGCGGTTGAATGTCCCAAAATAATTTTATACTTAGCACAAAACTCAATCATCTTTCTTGATTTAAAAGCCGCTGCATTATCAGTGATCAATTTACTCGGGCAACCAAAACGAGACAAAATGTTGTTCTCAAGGAAAGAAATAATTACCGAATCGGTGGCTTGTCTTGTAGGAACTGCTTCGATCCATTTTGTAAAGTAATCGGTGGCTGTTAGAATCCATCTATGCTGTCCTGAGGAAGGAGGATGGATTTCCCCAATGAAATCCAAACCCCATTGCTGAAAAGGGGCGCTCACCTCAATAGGCTTGAGTGGAAATGGCTGTAATTTCTGTCTTCCTTCGAAAATCTGGCACTCATGGCAGCCTTTGACTATTTTATAGACATCAGCAAACAATTTCGGCCAATAGTACCATGCTCTCAAAATCTTATTGGCAGTTGTCTTCCAAAAATGATGACCCCCGCAGTCTCCTTTGTGAAAATCTTCCATTACCTTCTTCGCTTCTTCCTCCACCAAACAATTCAATAACACACCACCTGGATCCTTCCAATAAAGTGCAGAATTCAAAATACAAAATTTTGCAGCCTTCAGTTTCAAAGTCCTACCTTTGTTTCTAGTCATGCCGGGCGGTGATGACAAATTTTGAAGAACATAGACGATATCTGAATACCATGGGGAATCAACAAACATTTCCGATACCTGAAGTGGCGAATTCTCCTCATCCTCATTAGACATATCAACAATCAGATTTATGTCTAATGCGTGCAAATTGGATTCAGCCATAAGCTTCGCCAGCCCCTGTCCCTTGATAAGCTTCGTGGGCCTTATTTCCACATCATATTCCAGCAAAGCTGCGATCCACTTACCACGTCTTCCTTCCGGATCAGTCTGTACTAAAACATCTTTCACGGCAACGTTAGGAACATAAGCTAAAATATGGGAATGCAAAATGTATACCCGGAAATCCTTCAATGCCTTTACTAATGCCAGAGCTTGTTTCTCAATGATGTTGTATTTCAGGGCTATGTCTCTAATAGTTCGATTGAAAAATGCTATAGGCTTCTCATGTCCATCTCTTTTCTGCATTAACACAGCTGCCATGGTGTGCTCTGAAGCAAAGGAAAACAAAATAAAGTCTTGGGTGTAATCCGGGATGATTAACACCGGAGCTGAAGATAGTGCCAACTTCACCAAATTAAAGGACTTTACCGCATCTTCAGTCCACTTCACTTGGCTGTCCTTTTTCAGCATATTTGTTATTTCTCTCAAATGCTCAGCAAGGTTAGGGACAAAACGACGCAAAAAGTTCATCTTACCATTAAAAGACTGAATCTCTTTCTTGTTCCTGGGAGGGTCAATTTGCTGGATTGCTTCAACACGTGCTGGATCAATACGAATGCCATCTTTGGAAATAATGTGACCAAGTAATTTACCTTCATCCATGGCGAATAAGCTCTTCTTAGGATTAAGCAAGACACCATATTTTCTGCACTTCTTAACAACAACTTTCAAGTGATACATATGCTCTTCATCTGAATTTGAGAAGACAGTCAAATCATCAAGGTATATAACAAGGAAAACATATTTTTCATTCGCAAAAGCCATGTCCATCACCCGCTGGAAAGTTGCACCAGCATTCTTCAAACCAAATGGCATCTTGGCATAGTGAAATGTCCCCCACGGAGTGGTGAAGGCTATTTTGTCACGGTCGTCCTCATGGACCAAGATTTGGTTATACCCAGAATACCCGTCGAGTAGTGACATCCGAGATGCACCCACTACTCGCTGCAATATATGATCCATCTTAGGCAATGGATAATTGTCCTTCAATGACACCTTGTTCAAATTTCTGAAATCAATACACAATCGAATCTCACCTGTCTTTTTCCGCACTGGCACTAAATTGGAAATCCAATCAGAAAATCTGATGGGAACAATGATTCCTGCTTTGTACAACCTGTTTACCTCCTTCTCAATCGATGGCAGCAACTTCGGATTGATTCTTCTTAGCTTTTGTCTGAAAGGCTTCTGATTAGGCTTAATAGGGATAGTATGCTGAATGATATTAGTGTCATACGTCTTTAAATCTGAGTAATCCCAAGCGAAAGCATCAGCAAATGAAGACAACAAACTCACATATTCAGCTCTTACCTCCGGTGACAATGACTTGGATAACTTTACCATTTTGGGGTTTTCAGCTGTCCCAATATTTACATCCTCTACTCCTTTTTCAGTCGGTCGTAAATTTGGTTTTTTGGCCACATCATCCTGATCGAAGAGTTCTTCTAAAGGTATCAAACCTTTAGGAATAATGTTATCTTTAATTTGTGTTAGCCATCAGTATTTTTCACTTGTTGTTGATGACTAAATTCTAGCTGAGTTTTCTAGAAGCTGATCTCCATATGTCAATTTTTCATCTAGAAAACCCCCATAAACTTTTTTCCTTCCTACCTTTCAGTCCGCCCATGACGAGATGAAACCTCATTATCAAATCCTACTTAACCTCAACCATACTAGTCTGACCATCAGTTCTAAAGAAACAATCCAAATCTGTTCAAAAAACCTCCCCTCAGTTAGGAAGTGGCGCTTTAAGACATTTCACCCTTGGCAAACTATCCAAGAGCCAAAAAACCTCCATCTGCTATAGACCAGTCATAATAGACCTCCCACTCTGCTAATAAAGTTGGTCACAGCCCTAAGTCACGCCACTGATACACCCTTAAGTCTCAGCAATACATAGACCATAATCTCAAGCTGATTTTAGGTGTTTTACAATGTTTGATGGATCTTTCAAGGACGGGAAACATACCAGCATCTCAGAAGACAATTTTTGGTGCCACATGAGAAGACAGCTGCTTCTCAATGTGATCTTGAGCCTGGGATGCAGCTACAGTGCAAAGAGTTTTTCATCAAGCTCTTGCGACCACATTCGAAGCCTGAAAGAACAGTGAAAGAAAAACAACACTGTCAAGAGGCTGTTGATATGACATGACTAAGAACCTCCTTCATTTATAAGCAGAGGGTTTTGAAAGCACCTCCTTCATCTACAAGCAGAGGGCAAGGGGCCATTACTTCTTCACCAAAGCTAGAATGCCAAGCAACAAAGGAGGAAAACCAAGAAAAGCTCAAAACTACCCAAAAAGGGTGCCCGACACCGAAAGTGAAGAAAGACACATCAGGACTTGGAATTTTGGCCCGAGCTTCTAGACATGTTTCTAAAAAGCCTTGAGGGACTTGCTCACCAAAATTGAGCAAATTTTGACATGTTTTTGTTTTTCGACATTTTTGGGCCTAATTGCATAAAATCATGGGCACCGCCATTTCAGTTTGGAGCATCCTCAACTCTTGAGAGTGGTACCATTGGATGTATTAAATTCAGGAGCATCTAATTAGAAATTTTCGGAGCATTTGAAGTTGTTTTGGTCCCCCAAAGATACAAAAAACACTCACTTTTTTTTCAACATCTTGCCCAGATACATCAACAGGTTTATTTTAAATTCATCTA